>JAVXUP010001418.1:0-236519 GCA_033070095.1 Escallonia herrerae | reverse complement strand
TCATCACCGACCAAGATCTGGCAATGAAAAATGCAATCGCTAAGGTCCTTCCAGATACTCACCATGGCCTGTGCACATGGCACATAAGCAACAAATATCCCGAACGGCTTCACCATGTATATGCAAACCATCCGTCATTCAAGACTGACTTTAATACATGTGTGAAGAAATCGTTGACGGTAGACGTGTTCGAGGAGAGGTGGGCCACGTTAATGGATACTTACTATTTGCACAATCACGAATGGTTACAATCGTTGTATGAGATCAAGACACAGTGGGTCGGTGCCTACACCAAGAATTTTTTTGCAGCCGGAATGACTACGACCTCGAGAAGCGAAGCTATGAATTCATTCTTTGATGGGTACGTAGGCCAGTCTTCAAGTATAGCGGAGTTCGTACTAGAGATGCAGAAAGCCGTTGACAGGCAATTGTACCGTGAGAGAGAAGCCGACGCGGCTACAGTTTGCAAAGAAAGAGCTATACTACTTTATTCACCTTTAGAGGCTCATGCGGCTCAAGTCTATACCAAGGAAATGTTTCGACAGTTTCAAGAGGAACTACTAAAGTCGAATCAATATGGCATGACAAAGTTGCACGAGTATTCCACCAGAGACATCAAGGTTTATGCTTTGACAAATGTGACGAACTTCGCCAATCCGTGCTCTTCGTCGGCTCCGAGGACCAGACGACATTTTACCGTAGCAATTTGTAAGGACACCGGGTTGGTTAATTGCAACTGTCAACTGTTTGAGCATAAAGGTATACTTTGTCGACACGCGTTGAGGGTTTTGAGCGCCAAGAATGCTAGTGAAATCCCTCCACCGTATATCTTGGAACGGTGGACGAAGGAAGCCAACAGAGTCCACGGTCACATTCCTTACGTGCCCAATGTTTCAGTTGATTTCGAGCAATCTGAGACGCTGCGATATAATCACCTTTGTAACATCATGCACGGTTTATCAATGGATGCAGCGTCGACATTTGATGGGTACAGGTATCAAGTTGAAGCAGCCGCACGGGATAAGGCTATGCATGCACAGTTTAGGATGGCATTACCAGAAACTGTGGACACTCCGACTACTCGACCAACTCCAGGCGGTAGATTCAATCGAGCCAAACAGCCAGTCATTGACGGCACTGACCTACAACGTGAGGAGGACGACATTTTTGATCCAATTATTTCTCAAACAAAAGGGCGAAAACGAGCAATACGCATGAAGAATCCGATTGAAGAAGCAACGGGTCAAAAAAAATTACGAAAGTGTGCGTTGTGTAATAAGATGACTGATCATGACAAGAGAAACCATTATAAAGTGTTAGGTATCGAACCTGGCAGTATGGTCGAGGAGGACGATGATGAGGAAGAGTGTTAGGGTTAATGTTTCAGTTGTATAAATTGAACTTTTATAATGTTTAAATTTGTGATTTGGTTTGTGCAATCTTTAATTTGTGATTTGATTTGTGGATTATTGATATTTTTGGTAACTCCGTTTTCGGGCACACTTTAGGCCCCAATTGATAGCTTCCGAAAAAAGTTGTAATTTTTTTTGTCACTTTTTTTCCGCTCATTGCACTTCAGGCACGCTAGTTAGCCCATTTGTAAGACTTTCGGCGAAAAACGAGACACATTAATTTTTGAGTTTTCCTAGGAAGGGCCTATTCGGGCACACTTTAGGCCCCAATTGATAGCTTCCGAAAAAAGTTATAATTTTTTTTGTCACTTTTTTTCCGCTCATTGCACTTCAGGCACGCTAGTTAGCCCATTTGTAAGACTTTCGACGAAAAACGAGACACATTAATTTTTGAGTTTTCCTAGGAAGGGCCTATTCGGGCACACTTTAGGCCCCATTTGATAGCTTCCGAAAAAAGTTGTAATTTTTTTTGTCACTTTTTTTCCGCTCATTGCACTTCAGGCACGCTAGTTAGCCCATTTGTAAGACTTTCGGCGAAAAACGAGACACATTAATTTTTGAGTTTTCCTAAGAAGGGCCTATTCGGGCACACTTTAGGCCCCATTTGATAGCTTCCGAAAAAAGTTGTAATTTTTTTGTCACTTTTTTTCCGCTCATTGCACTTCAGGCACGCTAGTTAGCCCATTTGTAAGACTTTCGGCGAAAAACGAGACACATTAATTTTTGAGTTTTCCTAGGAAGGGCCTATTCGGGCACACTTTAGGCCCCATTTGATAGCTTCCGAAAAAGTTGTAATTTTTTTTGTCACTTTTTTTCCGCTCATTGCACTTCAGGCACGCTAGTTAGCCCATTTGTAAGACTTTCGGCGAAAAACGAGACACATTAATTTTTGAGTTTTCCTAGGAAGGGCCTATTCGGGCACACTATAGGCCGCATTTGATAGCTTCCGAAAAAAGTTGAAATTTTTTTTGTCACTTTTTTTTCGCTCATTGCACCTCATGCACGCTAGTTAGCCCATTTCTATGAATTTCGGCGAAAAGCGAGACGCGTAATTTTTTCGAATGCCGTCATATGAAAGGTATATTCGCGCACATTTTAGCGCCAAATTCATAGCATGCGAAAAATTATGTACATTTCTTTTTGGTACAATTTTTTGTAACATCACAGCAGCTAGCCACGCACGTCAGGATAATGGTAATGAAGGCGTCTAGCTTCATTCTTTTTCAGCTCCCAGGCTATCCTATACCTAAACGTCAAGGCATCCTTCCTAGTCCACGAGGAGTGTTTGAGCACTTCCGAGCGAGCAATGTAGTCCATGTACTTGAGGACGTAAATCCCGCAATCGTGACCGTTATATTGCTTTGGTCGGTCCTTTATCATCACGACCGTCCAAGGGTCACCCTGTGGCCGTCCGCATGCTAGCGAGAGGACAGTAGTCTGCATCCAACAATAAAAACGAGAATCAAGCCTATGAGACAAGAACAATATACTATGAGCCAAGGTCAAAAAATAAATACTAACCACTAAAGTGATGTACTCGTTGTACATCTGTGCCAGCAGCTGTCCAGGCTCGTCCTCCCTTAGGCTATCGTATATGTGAACCGTTCTGAACGCTGGATGGAGAACTAATAGGAACCAGTGGTTTGCATGATGACAGGGTATCATGATAAGGTTCGCATCAGCAGCGGGACATTGATAGTCTGCGTTCATCATGCCTAACACGTTTCGACCTGGTTTCCACTTACTCCTGCCGCCCCCTCGCCTCCATTCTGTGAATTCTCTCACCGTTAATTCCACAAAATGAGTGGGATACATGTTAAGCTTCAAATATTCAGAACGGTTAAAACGTTGCTCTCTAATCCGGAGCAGTTCTATGTAAGCGTTCATGACAAAATTTGAAAGATCTGTCTCCGGCGCCAACGTTCTGATATCCTCATGACCTAGGAATGTCGCAAGGGGAAAGTCTGCTGAATTGACAGGCTCATGCCCGAAGTAGTGCCGGTCGATCCAAGCCATCTTGTCCGACCTCAATGGCTTCGTCGCTTGTCCTTTGTCCGACCGAAAGCTTGGGCGCGAGGCCTGGATTCCTACTTGGGGAACCTGACTCTGGCACTGAGAGTCGTATGCGTCAGGAGGCAAGCGACTATACGGCTCCCACACCTGACTCTGGGGCTGATAGTCGTACGCGTCAGGAGGAGGGCGACCAGACGGCTCCCACACCTGACTCTGGGGCTGATAGTTGTACGCGTCAGGAAGAGGGCGACCAGACGACTCCCACACCTGACTCTGGGGCTGATAGTCGTACGCTTCAGGACGAGGGCGACTAGACGGCTCCCCTTCGTAACCCCGGTACGCAAGACTAAAGTTTTGAACTTCAGTCTTGTACTTCTCAATGGACCTCTTGAGATTGTCAGGAGCCTGCGCGACAAACCAGTCAAACGACTCCAGCTGCTTGAACACCTCAATGCCCTGGTCAACCTAAAAAACATGCATAGAAAATATGGCTAATCATATTTGACAAATGGTCGATAAGGTGCGCAAATAAATTATCAAACAACACTAGCATGACTTACAATGGCCAATGCCCAGAACTGGTCATAGACCTCACGTGGCGCGTACGATGTCTTCTTCACCTGGGAAGGGCGATTCACCCTCGTGCGCGTCACCCTGAGAAACCACTGTAAGTATTCCTCAGTACTAATGCCGTCGTGCTTCAGCGATACAAGGCTATCATACGTTTCCTGCCAGGTATTCCACTGGTGCACCTCGTCACCCAACAAAATCAAGGCATCAGCCACCTCGAAGTTCGGCCCTCGACCACCCCTGTATGGCCGCATGTCTACAGCGGGTTTTGGTATCCCTTGTGGACAGCCAGCTTGCTTCATAGCTCGATCGGGCATCTGAAACTCACATTCTTCGAAGTGAATGAGCGGCACCCGAACCAAACCTGCCAGCACGTACGACACCGGAAGTTGCCAACACCACTCATCCAACAGATGCATCACCTTGCCATATGGCTGCCACGTCACCTGGGATGCATCTAGTATCTCTAGTTCCCCCCGATAGAACTTTAGATGGTGGTGAGGGTCTACCCGTCTCCACCTCCGGTTGGTCGTAGGCCCCCAGGCCCACACCCTAGGCCACGTCTCATCGGAATCTACCAACGGTTGTGGACGACCCATGGGTAGCCTCTCGTAAGACCAAACCTGTGAATGCAAACATTATATGGAATTAGTAATTAATCCCGAATATATTGACTAAGGATCCTACCAAGAAAATAAATGCTCATACCTGTAATAGAGTCAGGCAGGCGGCAATGGACTTGGCACCGTTTCTCGTAGCCTTATGCAGTGCTCGATATAGGTGCGCAAGGACAGCTGAACCCCACGAATAGGAGTATACCTCCTCAAGATCCTCCAAGAACACCATATACTTCGGATGCACCGTGTTTTTCGAATGCGTCGGAAGTAATATAGCTCCAATAATATACAGAAGGAATGCCTTCGTATACGTCACGAAATCTTGAGGAGTGTATTCATCCGGTAGCACGCCGTACTGCTCTCTCAGCCATTTAAGCTTGACGCCGTTTGTTGTAAGCGCTGCCCTTGGAATTCCCGGAAAATACTGCATAGCCATATTCGCTATGGATGCAGACGGCACGTTCAAAGTAACGGGTCTGCCGTGACATGGGATTCCAAGTATAAATCCGACGTCCTCTAACGTAACAGTCATTTCACCAAACCGGAAGTGAAATGAGTTCGTCTCGCTCCTCCATCGTTCAACTAGAGCGGATATAAGGCAATCGTCGTGTCGAGACCATTTCCCGGGATCGGTGAACAGGGTTAAATTTTGACGGTGTAATAGCTGTATTTGTTCCTCGTTTAGTACCCACTCTTCAAGGTGCCTTGTGCTTTGAATTGTTTCCAAAACACCCCTATCGACACCGTCAAATACGTGCCTCGCGACGTGGTCATCGTCATCGTATAGGATTGATGTATCATGAGGTCCAGAGCTGAAATTCATACCTTTAAGAACAAAATATAATTATAAACCAACTTAGCGTCCATAATATCCATAATATTTACATTCCAAAACTATAACTGGATCTTTAACCTAGCTTACCAACACATTAGCAATAGTCATTATTTCAATGTATTAAAACAAATCCTCAATTCCCACCACTCCGAACGCTTAATTACGCTAGTTCCCACTGAATTTAGCGCCAACGTGGTTATATAGCAATATATAGCCCGATGGCCCCTACACCTCCAACACCTCAAAACCGCTTTAAAGTCAAGTTTTTAAATGTATTACGTCAATTATATACCAAATATATCAGGAAAAATTTTAAAGGGGGCAAGTTACCAAAACACCCGCTACTTATGCAAAATATCCCCTGGCAGTCATCGCCGGTGCGTCACAAGGTTCAGAACATCTGGAACAAAATAAGTTTTCGGGTGTCTCACACCCTTTCCTGAACTAAAAGTTATTTTAAGGTATGAATTTTAAGCTGGATCCTTCCTAGCAAAATAGCCCCCGAACATCGGCAAATTACCGAAATGCCCCTGAGCGTTCACTATCACCCCAACGCCCCCGAACCAGCTTCAAAACAACATTTCAGGTGGTTTACTTACATTTCTGGACTAAAAAGTCGTTTGAAAAACTTGGCACGGGAAAATTACCAAAACACCCCTTGGCGCGGGAAAATTACCAAAACACCCCTACGCGCGCCACGTCAGCTTCAAAACAACATTTCAGGTTTTGTAATTATATTTCTGGACTAAAAAGTCCGTCAAAAAACTTAGCACTGTAAAATTACCGAAATACCCCTCTCGGGGCGGCGAATTACCGAAATGCCCCTGGCATAAAAAAATATCAAAAGTGCTTCGAAATGCTACTTGAGGCTTCCTGAATTCATTCTTGACATAAAAAGTATTTTACGGAGGTTTCGCCCAAAAATCGCGAACCGGTGTCCGGATCAAGCGCTTAAAGGGCCGTTCGGCCAAAAAAATAGGTAACGGCTTCGGAATGGCCCGAATTCCTGGGGAATGGAACTTCCCAACATCCTAGGATTCTCATAAAAGTTTCGCGCGAAATCGCGCTAGCTTGATATTTTAAAATACACTGCAGAGTTACAAGGTTCCCCGTATCAGTTAACCCCTTTCCAGTCTTTGGAAAAATCTGAAATTTTTACCTGAGACAGATCCTTTAAGAATAACTAGGGTCTCTTTTTTGTATTTTGGCAAAATCTAGCTCTAGCTATTTTTTATAAATTCGTGAAAAACTGTCTATATTTGGCACCCTAAAAAATCTCTGTTTTGGAATCTATAAATGTAATACGCTGATTTGTATAAACCTAACATTGAATTATAAGGAAATTCAAAATACTTACTTGTTGTGACTTGATGTATTTAAAGAAAAAACTACCGATCTTCTAGCGGTTATCCACGATCTTCTAGCGTAAAATTTTTTGATTTGTATTGTTGTGGAGATTATGTAGGTGAGATATGAAGTACGAAGGAAGTTGGTAAAAGATGACAGAGTGCAGAAGAAGGGTTCGGGGGAGGGGATTATAAAGAGAGAAGCGAGGAAGAGAGAAGAAAAAAGACAGAAAAAAGTGAGGAAGGGTGGGTGTTTATGCGGTCAAAGGCTGCTGCAAAAAAAAAATTCGGCAGAAGGACACCACGTTGGGGCATCACGGGGGAGGGAAGGACGACACGTGGCATCGTGGGGAAGGACACCAGGTGGGGCATCACGCGGGGGGGGCGCCACGTGGCAGGGGAGGGGGCAGGGACCAACCGCGGGTTGTAGGAGCGGTTGGGCCCTGCGGATGAGGGGAGGGGACGCCACGTGGCAGAGGGAGGGGACCAACCGCGGGTCGTAGGAGCGGTTGGGCCACGTGGCAGGGGGAGGGGACGCCACGTGGCAGAGGGAGGGGACCAACCGCGGGTCGTAGGAGCGGTTGGGCCACGTGGCAGGGGGAGGGGACGCCACGTGGCAGAGGGAGGGGACCAACCGCGGGTGGTACCGGCGGTTGGGCCACGTGGCATCCCCTCCCCCTGCCACGTGGCAGAGGGAGGGCACCAACCGCGGGTGGTACCAGCGGTTGGGCCACGTGGCAGGGGGAGGGGACGCCACGTGGCAGGGGCGGGGACCAACCGCTGGTACCACCAGCGGTTGGTCCCCGCCCCTGCCACGTGGCGTCCCCTCCCCTGCCACGTGGCCCAACCGCTGGTACCACCCGCGGTTGGTGCCCTCCCTCTGCCACGTGGCAGGGGGAGGGGATGCCACGTGGCAGGGCCATCGCTAATACCGCCGGTTGGCCATGCTGGTGGGCCACGTGGCAGGGGGAGGGGACGCCACGTGGCAGGGGCCATGGGGTTGGGCCACGTGGCAGGGGTGGGGGACGGCACGTGGCAGGCATATTAATGCCAACCGCTGGTTGTGCATGCGGTTGGTGTCCTTTTTCTCTCTCTCGCCATTTTCTCACCATTTCTCGTGCCATTTCTCGTGCCTTTTTTGCCATTAATGCAGTGACCGTACACCTTTTTCGCCTTTTTGGCCCACGTGGCCAACCGCTGGTAAGACCAGCGGTTCGGTGGAGAAATTTGTTATTTCTCCACCGGTGGGTGTGGATCGGTCCCCATATATATATATATATATATATATATATATATATATATATATATATATGTATGTATACATATACTCAGCTGCATAGAGGTGCACGAGGAAGAGTTTCACGTCGTTGTATATATATATATATATGTATGTATACATATACTCAGCTGCATAGAGGTGCACGAGGAAGAGTTTCACGTCGTTGTTTTTTGATTGACGGAGAAATTCTTATGTGCACTCCAAATGATGAAGACGATCTTACTTCTGTGGAAGAAGCCTTATCTTTTTCTACTAGTAATGAGTGGATGGCTACAATGAAGGATGAGTTGAGCTCAATGGAAAAGAATCAGGTCTGGGAGTTGATTGACGTTCCGCCAGGGTGCAAGAGTGTTGGAAACAAGTGGGTTATAAAAGTCAAGCGCAAGGCAGATGAGTCAATTGACAAGTATAAGGCACGTCTTATGGCGAAAGGCTATACCCAACAGCGGGGTGTGGACTATGAAGACACTTTCTCCCCAGTGGTGAGATTTGCTTCAATTCGCCTTATCCTAGCTATTGTCGCCCAACAAGATTTAGAACTTTTTCATATGGATGTTAAAACTGCGTTTCTCAATAGAGAACTAGACGAAGAGATTTATATGGCTCAACCTGAGGGTTTTGAAGTCAAAGGACATGAGCGCAAAGTTTGCCATCTCAAACGTTCTATATATGGTCTCAAACAATCGTCTAGGCAGTGGTACTTTAGGTTTCATCATGCCATTACCTCTATAGGTTTTGAAATGATTGAACAAGACCATTGCGTTTACGTAAAATGATCCAAGAAAAATATTTTAATCCTTTCTTTGTATGTGGATGACATTCTTTTAGCTGGGAATGACATGAGTTCCATTGTCGCCACTAAGCAGTGGCTGTCCTCAACTTTTGAGATGAAGGACATGGGAGAAGCTAATTATGTGCTAGGGGTTAAAATCATACGTGATCGTCCAAAGAGACTTCTCGGTTTGTCTCAAGAGACATATATCAAGAAGGTCATTGAACGATTCCGTATGCATAACTCAAAACCCATAGACACTCTAATGGACAAGGCGTGTACTTTAACCACAGACCAATGCCCAAAGAATGATGAGGAAAAGAATCGGATGTCCAAAGTGCCTTACGCGGCTGCAGTTGGGAGTCTGATGTACGCTATGTTGTGTACGCGTCCAGACATCTGCTATGCCGTTGGAATGGTGAGTCATTATCAGAGTAATCTTGGACCCGCTCATTGAAATGCAGTGAAGAGGATTCTTCGATACCTACGTGGAACCGCTGATCTCGTCCTGTGTTATCATGGTGGAGACTTGAGAATGAGAGGATACAGCGATGCTGATTGGGGCTATGATAGAGATTAGCGCAAATCCATTCAGGTTTGCATTCATACTAGAAGGTGGAGCTATCTCTTGGTGCAGCAAGAAACAGACTTGCATCGCCCTATCCACGATGGAGTCGGAGTATGTTGCTTGTTCAGCAGCAGTCCAGGAAGCTGTTTGGTTGAGGTCATTCTTACAGGCTCTAGGGGTTACAGCTCATGCAGACGAGTCTGTCACTGTTCACTGTGACAATACAGCTGCCCTAGATTTTGTAAAGGACCCCAAAATCATGGGAAGGCCAAACACATAGGCCTTCGTTATCACTTCATTAGAACTTTAGTTGCGCAAGGAGAGGTGACCATGAAGCATATACCTACTGGCAGAATGGTGGCTGATCCTTTGACCAAGCCTATTGCTAGAGATGTTTTCCTTTCTCACATTAGGAGTATGGGACTACGTAGGTTTTGATATGTTTATGGCATCTTATGTACTTGACATTATTTATTATATTTTCATTCCTTGATTTGAGTTTATTTTGGAATGAATGTATCTTTCATATACATCCTTATTGAGAGTGTCACCAGGCTTGAATTGACCCACTCACACGGGTAATTCACCTTGGCGCTAAGATAGCGAGCAAGATGAGACATAATTGTCTTAGGCGCCAAGAGGGCGAATATGATGATACAGCTTGTAAAGCAAACATGTCGCCTTACTTGGAGCTAAGATGAGACCTATAAAGGTGGGTCGATCATAGAGTATCTCCACAACTTTTTGTAGCCTGTTTACAGCCGAATGTGAGATTTCAGGCAGACATTATGAGAGTGACTGGGCTGAAAAACTCAGGTTAGGCGCTTGTACAATGACTAGACTTAGATTCGTATGGCGTATTTTATTATACATTTATGTGACACGCCATTGCGGGTTACGCCATAGCATGCAAATCATACTGCATGTACTAAATGCAAACCGACAATGGGAGTGATGAATGAATCCCTGCTTCGTCATTGTGTGAGCCACTTGGATCGATATTTTGATCCTACAAAGTACCCTTTGCACTTTAGCCTATGTCATGAAGGGGATACTCAATGTTGCTACTTTAGCATGTACCCTTGGATGATGCGGTCTCGCAGGACATGTCTAGGAAAGCGGTTGGGTCTTATTGGAATGACATGAGGGCTTTGGGAAGAAAGTTCAATATTATATCATGTTGTGTGATTCATAGCCCGGGCAACTTTGTTGATTTTTTATTTCGATATGAGTCATGAATACATAATATATGAGAGGTTTAACACTACTTATTATGAGGGATTTGAGAGTGTTTAATGTGGTATAGTTGAACTATCTGGGGTACATACGAGATTTTTTTGGAGTGATGTGTTGTGTTAGTTTGGTGATAACTTAATACAATACTCCTCAACTGGACATCCTTTCTCGTAGGTCGCACGTTCCATTTCCTATATGAGGAGATGAGTGGACAAAAGATAAGGAGGGATTGCACGATTTATTTGCCCTGTATGTGCGCGAGTGGGAGCTGTTAATAAATTGGGTCAGTGGACCCATTATCCACCAACTAACAGATAATGTGTATTTGTTAGTCTGGATAAATACAGTTAATTAGAGGATATTTATCTCTTAAGTGTTTGAGATAAATACAATATTTATTTCCTAAGTGTTTGAGATAAATACAATATTTATCTCCTAAGTGTTTGAGGTAAATACATCTTTATCTCCTAAGAATATGAGGTAAAGTCAATCTCTAAATACTATCTGTATATAAAGACTAGAGATATCCCAAGAAATAAGAAGTCATAGCAATAAGTCACAGACAATAAGGGTGTGTTTGATAACACAATTAAGCACTTAAAACTTAAAGTTTTCAATGATTTTCAATTAAATGTGTTTGATAACGCTAAACCTCATATCACTTAAAAAATTAATTCTTACAAAAAATAGACTAAAATTTTAAGTCAGGGCGGTCTTACTTAATACTCATCACTTAATTCTAAGAGCGATGGTTAAAAGTTATTTTAACATATTTTTACATGAAAAAAATTATTACCACCACAATGCCGCCAATTTGCTGGTAACTGCCTCCACCACAATACAACAATCACCACAACCATTATTTTTTTTGCTACCACCACCACCACAATTACCATGACCTAATCACTATCACCACCACCAACACCACAAGGACACCGCCACCTCCACCATACCATCGATGTTGTCACCATGTCCATATTCGCCAAAATTATCTAAAGATCCGTCACACTACAACCACAACCATGGTGGTCATGTCGCCACGTATAGCTATCATCACAATTATCAATACTATGTCTTCAAGCACCATTACCGTCACCATTGACACATTTTTACCGCCGTCGCCACCACCACCACTATTATTCCATCGTCACTGCCGCCACTATCACCAACACAATTTTAGCCCCCCAAAAAAAGTTATGAAGTACATAAATAAATGCATAATTTTGATGAAATGGATAAATTTGTAAATAAAGAATTTTCAGACATCTGCTTTTGGTTTACCAAACAGGTTAACTTATTTTTCAGTAAAAATTCAGTCGCTTAAAGATTTCAATTTTACGAAGTTAGGACTTAACTTTTTTAGCACTTAAATTTTAGTTTTATCAAACAGCCCCTAAGTCCCTCTCTCTATAACACTCTCTCTAGAGCAATCACCAAGAAGCTCTAGGATTTGATTCGTGGACGAAGAACTCGACTCTAGTAGTCATTTTCGTACATGCGAAAAAGATCAAGCGTGTTGGAGGCTCGTAATAACAAGAATCGATCGTCGAAATATTCGGTATGTTTTCGAACCCACTACATATTACGTGGTAGCGCATTAATTGATATTCAACAGAGGGGAGAGGTTTACGTTAACTGAAAAGTAAAAGAGTGTCAAATTATAGGTTTGGGTGTATTCACAACGTAAGAAATTTGAATAAGTGTGTGAGTAGATGCATCAGAAAAGTCACAATATATTAAAACTTTAGGAAAAAGCCTCGTACAAAGTTAAAAGCTCTTGAGGATTTTTTTCTAAGGTTTGGAGGTGTAGGGCTGCAGAATTTTGCATAAAAGGATTAGTACAAAACCCCTCTACTGCCTATATACTTAAACCACCACAGTGTATCGGCATTTGTACCAGCCAATATGCTTTCTATTTGAATTTACTTCAAAGCCCTTTTTCTAGAAAGAAAGGCTAACTTGCCATGCACGTACAATCAATAAAAACAGGCCTACAAACCCAATCTAAGGTAAAAAAAAAAAAAAAAAATCAGTAGGTTCTAGCCTGGTAAAGCCCAACATAAAGATCAAATGGACTGAACGGGAATAGATTGGGCTAAAAGATAAAATTAAGCCTATGAAAATAGACTTATAGAACTGGATCAACCAAAATAAATTATAAAATAAAGTTTCTATAAATAAACTAATCGTAGTGGATCGAACTGGGCTAGAATGAATTGGGATGGACCGGATCGGATCGAATAGTAATAAATTTGACCACAAATATTGACCTTGTTGATAGTTCGTAGCTAGTGGATGACGGATTTGGTGGTAGGCCGCGGTGTGGTTGAGATGAGGGAAACCGAAAGACTGACTGTGAATGATTAGAGAAGAAAATTAAAATTAGTATTTTCTTGTTTTTTATTTTGTTTTTTAGTTATTAAACTAGATATCATTGATTCGGGTAAGTAACTAGTTGTGATAGTGCCACGTATTTTTTAGATTTATTTTTTAAATTATTGACATATTTTTTCTTGATAAAATTTAAAGCGTTCAATTTCGTTCACTTTTGGACTAGTTTGGGTAAAAAAAATTGGTACTTTTTAAATGTTATGTACTTAAGTTGTGGGGGAACGATACTTTAGGGTACAGACTTGACATTAACCCTTTATAAAATACTATTTATTGAATCTTGTTCAGTTTATACATTTTAAACTAAAGTTAGTCCCAAGATGTCTGAATTCGAATTACTTCAGATGATTGATAACTTTCGGAATAAGTATATCAACTAATAAGTGCTCATAAATATCAGTGTTTAACGGTAAAACTATGTTTGTAGATAAGAACGTAAGAATGGTGCTTCTACCATGTCTATGATGTCGAAAGTACAAAATATAACAGTCATATATAATGAAACTGCAAGGTCAATATTTTGAAACTGTAGCCAAACAAAGTCAATATTTGTTTTAATCTTTTCCTGAAAAGTATTATCTCATCTTTCAGAAAATACAAAGTTGAAAACGGGAAATTGCTAGCTAAAACATAGCAGTGTACTGGTCAAGTCAAATCAGTTCAATATGACAAACAGAAAAGTTAAAACCTTCGTCGATGTTGGTTCCAACAGATCATTCATACGACTAAAACTTCACACTGCTTATTTTCTCTTTAAGCATCTTTTGATCCTCAGAAATTTGAAGTTGCTGATTATGCTGCCATGATGGCTATTTCATACAGTATGGTGAAGCAAGACTACATAATGCAGGGTATTTAAGTTCTCCCCTCCCTCCCTGCTCCTATTTCAGGGGTCAATAAAGTTATAAGACATCTCATTTTCACATATATTCAAGTCTAAAGCATTGAGTTGCTCTCCTGTAGTCAAACCATTGTGAAGGGTTAACATGGCTCTGCATTATTGCAGGAAAAAATTGTTTCTTCCCTTAATCTCAAGTCATCGTCAGGAGAACTGGGGAGCTACAGCCTGATGTGGTCTGTGCGCCCATATATATGTAGATAATGGAGTCGCGCATCAGGCACGGAGACTTATTCAATGACACTCATGTCTCTTATGTTCTACTCTTGAACCTTATCCGTTTCTTTCCAAGCATTGCAGATTTTCTTTGGCAAGCTTCATAATATTATTATTACTATTACTATTACTAATACTAATAAAGGCAGCATATGGAATATGTGCGTGTATGTGTTCATGTGTATGCATGTACTGCATTTGTACATGGGCTGGTAGAAAAGTTTCATCGTGCTTGTCTTCTGCTTGTTTTGTTTGATGCACAACATTATGGTTGGCTAGATATTGTACTAGCAGCGAAGCTTAAACCTTGGCACAAAGAAAAGAACTAGAGTAACAGTTAAAGGAAGCAAGCGTGTTTTGGTCCAGTCCAATCCAATATTCCACTCCAGTGGTCTAGTCCAATTGTGTCAGTTCAATCTAGTCTAATCCAAGTGTCTAGATCTTTATTTTATTTTGTCTAGATAATTTAGGAAAATTTCTCTGTGAATATCCCTGATGCAAGGGAACAAATCCTTGATTTATATGAGTGAGAAGGATCAGTCACAAATGCGGTACATTCCATCTACAAAATCGAAGATAACTACCGAAATTAGGGTAAGATAACGCCTTGAAATTTGGAAAATTTTATCTTAAATTATGAGATAGACCGGCCGGTTTTTTACATTGACTTTTATCCATCTGCGATTTTTATCAATTATGTTCATTTATCTCCGGCTAGCAGATTGCCATCATCAATTCTATTGGTTCTGGCGCCTTAGATTTCTATAAATACACCCCTTGGCCTTCATTTTTTGGGGGGGCCTTAGTTTCAACTAAGCTTATTCTTTTTAGAGCTTTTATACCATTTCCCTGTGAAATAGTAAATCATCTCTCTCTCGAGAATTTAGCCCTTCATATTCACTTTATAAGTCTCTTAATCTCTTTCATCGTTGATCCTTTGGAGAGTGTTCTCGAGTCATGCAGACAAGCAAATTCCAGAGGTGATTTTAGTAGCTTTCTAGTGTAGATAGTCAATATGAAATTGTCTCTTAATTTTCGTAGTAACACTTCTATATCAAATATCAAAAAGGGTCTCTCTCTCTCTCTCTCTCTCTCTCTCTCTCTAATTTCCAAGTCTAAGTCTAAGACCGAAATATAGATTGCTTACCGTAGAATCAGAGTCAAACTACGATGGTTTTGATTCCAATTAGTCTGATTGGATAGGTAGGCAATTCGACCCCTAATGTCGAGTACAAGCTAGCAATATAAAAATAAACTTATGATTTGTGTTATTGCACATTTTGCATGTTATATGTTTTAAAGACCAAAAATCAATAGAAATGAAGTAGAGAACTGAAAGGGTGTGGCGGGTGCCTAACACCTTCCCGCCGCATAACTTTGCCCCTGAAACTATTCCCCTGTTTTCGGTAGACTGGTTGTCCTTTTGGATGTTCTAGTGTCATTTCTTGATTTTTTTCCTTATTTTCCCTTTGCTTAAAAAAATCAAGATGACGACTCCCTAAAATCTTCCTTCCAGAGGAGATTTTTCTGAGGCGGTTGGCTGCTGTGGCGACTTCACTGGAGACAAACAACTAAGAGGACTAGAGTTAAATTTTTTTCATTGATCTTTCGCCTTGTTGCGTTTTCTTTGTATTTTGTGACATGTACAATGTGATATAACTATAGTACTTCTGCTTTTATTTCATGCCTCACACACGCACCCACGTCTTTCCCCAGTTGACCCACTCGAGGGCAACGATTGACCCCCTTGGACCTCCTAGTTCTAAGGCAATATTTCAACTGTACCCTCAGCTTCACGGCCTTGTACTAAAGGGACCTCCGGGTTTCCTGGTATATTAACACTAACTGGTGATCGCTCATTAACTATCTAAGTTACGTATGGTCCAGTCGAGCTGATGGAGTAACCTTACACTAGCGTTGAAAGAAACCACAAACCCCAACCATTCAGTGTTTTGCCCTTCTTTCTTTTTATGAGACAACATGTAATCGCCTATGGCATGTTGGCAGGGAAACCAACCAATATTCTGTAAGTTAACTGATAATCTCGCAAAGGAGGGAAGACTATGATTAATTGGCCGATTTACTGTGCTCCTAATTAGACGGTTAGTAAGTAAGTGCATTATTTGAAAAAAAAATCCAAAATTAGTTGGTTTATATTCTAATCCAACCCACTGACCAATCGGCCAGTTTATCCATCCGGATGATTGGACAATTAGTCAGAATCTATCTTCTTTCAGAAGATTCTCAGAAACTTTAACCTCACTGACCAACAGGCCGATTTATCCACCCTTATGATCGGACTAATATTCAGAATCTATTATGAGTTATAGATGGCAGACTGGTATGTGTCATTAGTGAGTTATAGAAGGATTTTCAGACCGATTTCTTGGCCCTGGCAGATTAACAGTGTAAAATAGCTGAAGAAACAGACTAGCCCAAGAGGTAGGGTAGGAAACAGAGGATGAAGTTACAAAGGAGAAAAAAGATGATAAGAAGAAAGGTCTCGAGTTTGATTAGCAGTATGAGTCCAAGGATGAAGAAGTGAAACCCGTAGTTCCGAAGTGGAAAGATAAACTCGCAGCGCTTGAATCCCAAATCGCCCAATTGAGGAGAGTCGATGACCCTCTAAACCTCAGCGGCCTGCCTATGAATCCCAAGGATATGTTGTCCCCTAAATACAAAATACTGGAGATAGACAAGTTTGATCCCATGGATCCCAAGGTCCATATGAAGATGTACATGTGTGCACTAACCCCCTATAGAGTGAACCAGAACCTGTCAATAAAGCTTTTCCACCGTACCCTCACGGGAGTCGCTTCTCGTTGGTTCCTCACTTTGGATGAAGTCCGAGTTTGAACTTTGGAGGATGTTGTGAGAGAGTTTGTGAACCAATACCAGTACAATTCTGACTTGGATATTATCCAAAGAGATTTAGAAACCACTAAGCTGGATCAGAAAAATCGGCGCATGCTTTTATTATGAGATGAAGGAATAGGGCAACTTAGATGGTGAATTGCCTTGTGGAAGAAAAACAAGTGAATATAGTTAGGAATAATCTACTGCTAGTATACCCTAACTACTTTTTTGGCCATTACCGCACCTTTTTCAAGGTCCTTATAGGATCCCTCATACAGATGGAAGATGCCATCAATAAGGGAATCATTTTCCATAAGTCGATGCTAGGGTATACCAAGCAGGTTTGAGGAGCTCTAATGTATAGCCGAAGCCAGCCATCACCAATAATATCAGCAATGTGCAAGCATCCTAGATAGTGTGATGGGAGGCCACTATAGAGCCTAGGAGGAAGTTCACACTGTTGATTGCACTGCTGCCCAATGTATTTGAACAGTTGTTAAGGAGGGGCATGATATCCAAGCCGCTGCCTACACCTATGCCAGTAGTAATACCAAAAGGATACAACATTCATGCTTTCTGCGCTTATCATCAATGGAGGGGACACCCTATAGATAGGTGCATAATGCTAAGAATGCTATCCAAGACCGCATCGAAAAATGCAAATTCTCTCTTCCTGTAAAGCTTAATGTCCTGAAAGAACCCTTACCGCCTTATAGGGTTAATTTCATTGATAATAGCCTACCAGTTATGGATCCGACCACCTTTATCGTTCCAGCAAGTCAGCAAGTTCAGTAACTTTTAATGTGATTCTCTGCCGCATTTTGTGATGTTATCACATGGGAAGAGTTGATGGAAGGCAAAAGCCTTCACTGCCGAGGAAGAATATGATGAAGGAATAGGCTTTACGTTCAGGCCCAATACTGAGGTGTCTTACCTAATCAGATCAAGCCGAGTATACCAATTCATCCCCAACCAGCCACATCCAATTCATTATTTTCTCAAGATCCCTTGGATGATGAAGTGTTGAGATAGTTAACGAAGACCCAGGTAAACATCTCTATTTGGGTGTTGTTATTCGCCTCATACTCTCACCAATAAGCCCTTATCAAACTACTCAGCAAATACCCATTAAAACCCAACATGAAGACATGTCCCAAGTGCTAGGGGCTATTCATTATGAAAATGTCCTCACTTTTTCTAAATCAGATTTGCCCAAGTCAGGACACAGCCACAACGACACGTTCCACATCATAATATGAGCACTTGACAAAAGGGTGCCCTTAGTCCCTGTAGATAATGGTTCTACCCTAAATGCTTGCCCCTTAGGCACTGTTCAAGTCCTAGGCATTGAACCCTTAGAGTTTACCCACTTCAACCAAGCCGTTCAAGCCTATGATAATACCCGAAGAGAAATGATTTGTATAGTCAAGCTCCCTATGACCGTTGGAACCACCAGTTCTAAAGTTGAATTTTAAGTGCTAGATATACCTGCCTGCCGCGTTCAATCTCCTGTTGGGAAGACCATGGATCCACTATGTAGGTGCAATCTGTCTACATTGCACTAGAAGGTTAAGTTTATTGGACAAGCCATCTTTAAATCATGGGTAATTTGCAGCTACCTCAGATCGGGTAAGTGAAAAAGAACAAAGACAGTACTGAGATTCTACATGACTCGTTGGATGTTCTGCTTAATGGATCCAAGATTAACAATCAGGTTTAGTGTCTGGAGTATGAGGATATTTGTCTCGTGAAAACTTCCTCACATTTTCCTTTTATGATAACACGACAGTGTCCTCTGTGACAAGAAAGCTTCACTACTTGCTCGAAAAAGGGTTGGGTTGGAACTGCCAATGAGTTCCTAGCTTTCCTGCTCTAAAGAAAAAAAAATACCAATTTGGGTTGGGATATAAGCCAACCAAGAAGGATAGAAAGGATGCCATTAGAAAAATTGTTCAGGCCAAGAAGGATAAAGAGAATAGACATCACGCAAAAGATTAAAGGTCCCCATGTTGAATGGATATTTTGTTAAGGACAGATAAAGTGGAACCTTATATGGATTTTCGAAGCCGGTCTACAGTGTGGAAATATGGAAGCTAATTAAAGGATGGGAAATACACAATGACTATGAATGGGTTGAGGATGAGGAAATGATGATCCTGGCTAAGCCAAGTATCGAGAATGTTTCTGAATGAATGGACTTCATGGAACTTAAGGGAATGACAACATGCTTTGATGATATCCATATCTAGGTGCTTATCTGTGAAATGGGTGACCAGATTGAAAACTCAGAATCCCTAATCACTCTAGCACATAGCAACACACGTAATTGGATGATCAAGTATGGACCGCTAAATGTGGAAGAGATTATTGAAGGACAATCTGCTGCCGAAGTTGCTCCTGAACAGGAAGACTTGGATGCTTAAAGGACTCTAGAAAATTTGAATTTGCTCACCTATAATGTTTTCCCAGACTTCTTGATTGATATTTGATGATTGATTTCTATTACTCCTTGATTGCTGATGTTGGTTATGATGAATTTATCAATATGGCTAATGATGAGTCACAACTAATGCACCTAGGAGAGAACAAATATTTAAAGGAAATAATGAAAGAAATAGAAAACCAGAAATCCTAGATGAGAGGGAAAGAGAAGAAATCTCACTCAGCACTGCATTTGCTTGGTCATTTAATGACATGCTTGGTATCGACCCGTCGATTGTGGAACACTACCTATCCTGCCCGAAGCCAAACTTGTCAAACAGAAGCTTTGTAAGTTAAGACTAAAGTGGTCCCTTCAGGTTAATGAGGATGTTATGAAGCTAGTCCATATTGGATCATCCTAGTAATCGGATACCCTACCTGGTTAGCCAACATCATAACAGTCCCTAAACCAACTGGCCAAGTCAGTATTTGTGTTGACTACGGAGACCTTAATTAATTTTCCCTAATGATGACTTTCCCTTACCCATCATCGATGTGATCATAAACAACACATCAGAGCATGAGTTGGTTTCTTTCAGGGATTGCTTTACGGGGTATAACCAGTAAAGATTTCTTCTGAGGATTAGAGAAAGCAGTTTTCACCACCCCTTGGGGCACCTTTGTGTATCCAGTAATGCTTTTCGATTTAAATAATTTTGAAGCTACATACCAGCAAACCGCTACCACCATTTTCTATGATATTATCCACAAGGAGGTATAAATGTATGCCGATGATACGATCATCAAGTTTAGAAAGTGTGAAGATCATTACACAATATTGAGAAAGTATTTTGAGAGGTTAAGGCAATACAATGTAACCCCAGAAGCACATGTTTGGGGTTGAGGCCAAAAAATTGCGAGGATTTATGGTGAGCAAGCGGGCAATAGATATTCATACCGCTAAGATCAAAGCCATAATCGAGATGCCCTTACCCAGGAGCGAGAAGAAAATCCGAGGGTTTTTTGGTAGAAGCCAATAAATCAACCAATTCAAATCCCAACTGACCATGATTTGTGAGTCTGTGTTTAAGTTGTTGAAGAAGGATATAACCAAAGAGTGGAGCCAATTATGCTGAGAAGCCTTTGACAAAATCAACAATACCTCAGTAACCCTCTAGTCGTGAGCCCTCCAATACCCAGTAGTCCTTTATTGCTATACCTAACCGTAACCGATACCAGCTGTAGCCATGTAGCCCAACATTTAGAGAATTCCAGGGTAGAAAAATCCATTTACTATGTCAGCAAGAAATTAACTGGAGGGGAGGTAAATTATTCAGCTTTAGAGAAAACGTGTGTCTTTGCTTTGGTTAACACAAAGATTGAGACATTACATTTTGGCTTACCTATTAGACAGTTAGCCAGAGTGAATCCCATAAAATACATGTTCAAGAAATCAATAATGTTCAATCGCACAGCTAAGTGGCGTTTGTTGCTCTAAAAATTTGGTAGTACCTA
Organism: Escallonia herrerae; assembly: GCA_033070095.1. NCBI lineage: Eukaryota > Viridiplantae > Streptophyta > Magnoliopsida > Escalloniales > Escalloniaceae > Escallonia > Escallonia herrerae. The sequence goes on along the minus strand of JAVXUP010001418.1, from coordinate 215,574 downwards.
TGTCACCCAAAAGTCGATCAAGGGAAGTTCGTGGCCGACTTATTAGTCGATTGTCTGATAGAGGATACCAGTAGATAGGTGGCAAAGTTTTGGATATGAATAGTAAGGGATTTGAAGTAGGAATACCGTTAGTCTTACCAGACAAAGCATATTCACCCATAGCGATCAAGAAGAATATTGACGGTACTAACAACATCACTGAATATGAAGCTTGTATCATTGGCTTAGATATGGCTCTAAGCCTAAGAGTTAGAGAGATTACAGTATATGGAGATTCAACACTGATCATATACTGGTGTCGAGGGATGTGGAGAGTTAGAGATGAAAGTCTACAGGCATACCATACCCATTTGAAGAAAATTATAGATCAGATTGAAGATGTGGAATTCCATTACGACTTAAGAACAATTTTTTGATGCCTTAGCCACACTCGTGACTATGGTGGATATACCCAAAAGACAAGAAGTAGAACCGTTTGTGATATAGAATAGGGAACAACTGGCTTACTGCTTTATGATAACACCTATAGAGGAAGACGTAGTAGCCAAACTGTGGTAACACTGATGTCTAAAATCTTATTTGGAATGGTAAATACCTTGATAGATGTTCTGAGAAGGATGGTGTATCTTTGAGAAAATGGGTAGCACAGTTCATCATGTGCGACCAACGATTATACTAGAGAGACTTCAATGGAGAACACCTACTTTGTGTGACGGAGGCAGGAGAGTGTGGACCGCATATGAATGGCCGAATGCTATAAGGATATTATTGGAGTACAATGGAGTAGGATTGCATCAAGTATGTGAAGAGGTGTCACAAGTGTCAAGTATATACCAACTTGTAACATCTCTGTCCTCGAGAGTTATGCAACATGAAATCCCCATGGCCCTTTTCAGTTTCTGGAATAGACGTGATAGGGAAGATCAGTCCTAAAGCCTATACGGACACGAGCTTATTCTGGTAGCCATAGACTATTTCACAAAGTGGGTGGAAGTTTGATTCGTATGTTGTACTCAATGCCAGGAAGATATCCTAGTTCATCTGCATGAACATCATTTGTCGGTACAGATCCCGTGGGAGTTGATCCCAGACAATAAGTTGCATTTTAGAGGAGAAGTCACAGATTTACCCGAGGAGTCTAGTATCATCTGACATTGCTTATCACCATATAGTCCACAGACTAATGAGGTTGTGGAAGCTGCTAGTAAGAATATCTAGAATATGCTGAGTAAGATGACAGATTCTTGTAGGAGTTAGACGGATAAGCTTCCCTATGCCCTCTGGAGCTATAGGACGTCAGTGAGATAATCTACCAGTCTATGGCATAGAGGTCGTACTCCCAAAAGAATTGGAAGTGGATTATCTAAGGGTACTGTTGAAAAACCAAATGGCCTAAGAAGATTGGGTGAGACACTGATTTGAAGATCTAGCACTAGTCGATGAGAAAAGCTTGAGAGTGTTGTAAGATATTCAAGAACACCAAAAGCGGATTGCCCGAGCCTTTAACAAGCGAGTGAAAGAACGTTGTTCGAAAGTAGGACATTTGGTGCTGAAGGAGAACATAGGACAAATTTTGAAGCCATGAGGAAAATTTGAACCTAACTAGTCAGGTTCCTATATAATCAAGCAACTCATGATTGGGGGTGCATCGTTATTAGTTGATTTAGATGGGATTGAACTGTCAAAATTAGTTTACCTAGATCGACAAAAAAAAATTATGCTTGAGTGAGAATTTGAACTACGAATGATCTGATCCTCCTTAAGAACATTATCCAACACACACATGTTAATGTAACATATAGATTGAGGTACATAGGCAGCTCGTAAGGTTACCCCGGGTGTGGTCAAATTTTTAATAAAAAGTTTTTTATCCCACTGACTATGATATAGACTAATATTCTCAAGAAAAATAAGAAATGCTAAACCTTCGTCCTAGGTAAAAGTTAGGGAAAAGAAAAATTAAAATCAAAATACTACAAAAAAAAATCCGCTAGGAAGAAAATCTTGTAAAGGGCAGCCTAGGCAAAAGTTAGGGTAAAGAAGAAAAATTCTAGGTCCTATCAGTAACCTACGGGTAATCTATCAGCACATTTATTACTTATTCTTTGAAGAAAGACGATCCTCTTCATCCAAAAATATGATTGACTTGAATGTCTCCATGCTCTTCTTGTAAGTCAACCTATGAGATTTAGGGATCACGTCCTCCAGAACTTCTACCTCATTAGTGGGACCTCGGTCTGCTTTCTCAATCTCTGTACCCTTGCCACCCCCACGATCAAACTGCCCTGGATATAAGCATCCACGTCATATTCTTGGTCCTTAGCAGCTTTAGTAGACAGTGGCCTCATTTGTTGTTTCTTGTTAGGCACGAGGAAGGGTTTTGTCAAGGCTCGTTAATGTGCAGAGACCATATTGGATTCCCGTTTACATCAAATTTCTCTTCAAACATTTGAGAATCGATCTAGGATCACCTGATCCATGTAACCTGAATTTCTTTGTTAGCTTGAGGATGGAAGAAGCCCTAAACTATACTCAGAGAAGATATGCCAGAATCAGGTGCTTCAAACCCTAAACCAATAGCAGCACCAACTACTTCTTTAGCTCGCTCCAGAAGCTTGATCTTAAAAGCACTTGGGAAGTCTCAGTTCAACTTTGCCCCCAGTCTCATCTCCAAAGCCCGTTCTTTCTCCCAAACCATAGGCCAAAACCCATTGATATACTCCTCAGTCAGCAAGGGAGAGACAGGATCCATACAATCAATAAAGGTATCACTCCTTACGAAGCGATCGAAGTATGAAGGAGAGCCCAACCTTTACAAATAACTTTGATCAGCAAAGGGCGAACGTCATTCACCAAAGCAGCAAAGTTACTATAAGAATCGGGAACACCTGCTTGTAGCCAAACTGTCTCAAAATCTGATAGGCAAAGTACATAAAGAATAACGCAATCCCAAGAGATAGACACAAAAATATCCTGAGTTCTGCAGTGTAAACCCATGGGTTTTTTCACCCGGAGAACTAATTGGATTCATTTGGCTCTCACGTCCAATTACTTCAATTACTTTCTCCACCAGCTACTGTACCAACGGATGTCTTTGGACTCCCACACATAGAAAAAGCGAGTCTAATTCTCTATGCCAGAATAACCTTCAAAGAGCAAAGGCTGAGAACAAAAAGAACAAGGACGATATTTTTCTTAGGAGGAGCAACTATTAGTCGCATGTGATCTAAGAGCCACATATACAGAAACAAAGGGCTACCCCTAAATGTAAGACTTGGATCTTCTTGCACGTCGGTAATGCCATTTATGGTCTCAGTCGCCACTACCGGAATCATGATTTTTCCTTTTGTAGACCCCTGGACTAATAACTGAGTCATTCTCACTTAACAACATTAGGGCTAACAACATGAGATATTTGCCCACGAGATGCAATTCCAGAGCCACTACCTGATCACATGCATACTTCAGATCATGATTATTCGATTTAGCAAAAAAATAATTCTATTATTGGAGAATGCAGAATTCCCTTACCCTCGATAAAAGACCTATCACGCTAGAATATCTACTAGAGCAAAGAACTCTTCATGACCCGGGCAATGTTCTTCGAAGCCAAAGGGGAAGATGTGATCATGAGCATCCCAAAATTTACGTGGCACCTAGAGAATGTCTTCATGAAAAACCACATTTTGAAGACTCATGACAAACCTCATGTTTTCCATCAAGATGGATACTTCGATCTTGTTGAACTAATCGGTAAAGGCTTGGAATTAGAACTCAAAGATCTTGGGATTATTTTCGAAGGCCATTGGGAGTTCTTTTGAGAGAATGAAAGTCGAATGCCCTTCTCAAAGGATGAGTCCTGAATTTATAGTGAGAGAGCCCTAGGTTGCATAAAGATTGGACTAAAAAAAAAAGCAAACAAATAAATCAAACAAATCGGATGGTTTCGATAAACGACCACTTTTTCTTTTTGTTTTAAATATTTTGACGATCGACCTCTTTGATCAACCATCCGATTTTATCTGAATTTTTTTTTTCTTTTGATCAAATGTCCAGTTTTACCATAAAATTATTTTTCTTTTGATCAACGGTTCGATTTTACCATTAAATTAAATTTTGTCTCTAATCAACGGTCCGATTTTACAATGAAATTTGATTTTGCTACTGACTAACCAACCGGTTAATCAGTTCTGCTAAAAAATTAATAGAGTTTGCCTATTTTTAGGCCAAACCCTGTACTTATTCAAGTCAATTCAATTTAATCTCAATTCCCAATCCAGTTTTAGAGCAGTTTCATATTTTTCTATACAAGTGTGTGAGCATGCATTCAAGATAATCAGGAACATAGAATTCACTAACAAAGTTTTAACTCAAATATGTGTGTGTGTGTGTGTAGGGAAAGCGAATATGTTACTAGCCATAGGTAAGTTGCCTAAGGCTAGCGACTAAAACTACGTAGTTTTGGTCTAACTTACATGTTATGTTTTTTTTTTCTCTTTCCCATCATTCTCTCTCACATCAGATTAGCCAAACCACCATTGCCGCAAATCGGCCAATCCCCATCAGCGACCGCCATCGCCGCTAGCCTCTACACCGGTGACTCACCAACCCCACCATTATAGTTTAGTTATTTACCACTGCCAAGCCACATAACCTCTGACGGAATCAGCAATTGATGCCTCAAATAGCCTCCACCCACAATTATGGCAGATCAGCTAATCCCCAACTGTGAACCTCAATTCGCTTCTTATACAACTCAATTATTCAATATTCAGGCACAACTTATTAGGAGCACTTGATTCCTCCATCAATCAAAAACTCAAAATAAGACTTCAATCCATTAAATTTCAAATAAACATATCTACTCACACAGAAAATCTAGTGTGTATGTGCAACAGTTGAATAAAGGTGCGGTGGGGGTGGGTATTTCTGGTATGCGGATGACGGGTGAGGATGCTTATGCGAGTGCAACGATGTGTGTTGATGGGGGTGGTCATGGATTTGGTTTGGGGGACAACATATATATGTGCGACGGTGGCCTATGTTGGTTTCTCTGTGCGACGGTGGCTTATGTTGGTTTCTCTGTGCAATGGTGATGGAGTAGTGTTGTAGTATCCCGAACTTTGGGACCTGTTTAAAATAGTCATCTGTGACCTGAAAAATAAACGGGTGCTAATTTTGAGTAATGCTCAGGGATTAGTAGTGCATTGCAGCTTAAAAATATTTTGGGGCAAAAATGTAATTTTCAAATTTTTGGGGGGCTTTTTCGTAATTCTGGAAAACTTTGGGGCATGTATGTAACTAATATTCTTGTTAATGAAATGAGTAGAAGTATATGTTTTAGGATCTTTTCATTAAATTAGTAGAGGTTGGAATAATTTTGGGGCCTTGGTGTAATTATACAAAAGTTTGGGGTTATTTTGTAAATTTGAAAATTTTGGGGGTCAAATTGCAAAATTTGGAAACTTGTACCTAGGTGTCAAAATTTTAAACAAAATGGGTCATAAGTTGGTGACACCTCCTACTTAAAATTTTGATGACTAATGACATTATAACATAAACTAATGAATAATTTAATGTATAAGAAATTAAATGGAAGAAAAACAAAAGAAAAGAAAACGGAAAAGTTGATCAAGAACAGAAATAGAGAACATAAAAAACAGAGGGGAAAGAAAGAAGAGAAATTTCGACAGAGAGAAGGATTGAGAAATCTCTCCAAGGTGATCTCTCCATCAATTTCGTACATGTGTTGTGTGTGCTTATTGTGTGCACAGCGTGCGTGCATCCGAACTGTGTGTGTGTGAGTTGTATATATACATAGCATTTCAGTACAAATTCATGGAGGTTGTATGAATTAATTGTGGACTTGGTGTGATTATGTGGGTTTTGACAGAAGCAACGTGATTTAGTGAGTTGGGTGTATGGCCGAAGGATGGGATGGGGTTGAAGGTGTGTGTTCTTGAACATATGTGGTTCGGGTGAGTGATGGGGGTGTGTAATGGTGTGGTTAATTGTATGTTAGTGTAAGTATTTAAGTATAAATTGAATTGTGTAGGCTTTTGGAAGTATTTGGAAGAGTGGCCATGAGTGAAATTGTGAGTTTCAGTGAGTTGTGGGTGTTCTTTGTGCTTGCGCAGAAGAAGCTGGAGGAAGAAGAGAAGTAGGTGCAAAAAAATGAAATAGTGTGTGTGTTTGATTTGAATAGGTAGTGTTATTGTCGCTAAAAATGGAAAAAATAATTTAGGCAGATTTCTCTATGAATTTTCATAAATATCTAGAGCCAAAATTAGACAAAATTCAAAACAGTAACCCCGGATAATTTTACGAGATCTACGCTCTGGAAAATTTGGGAATTTTTGGAGTCCGCAAAAGGCGCTAAATAAGGGTATCGGGTAACTACAATTATCAATTTATTTAACATAGCAAACCAAGTTATTTTAACCTAAAAATTTTATGGAAACCATATTTTACATATATTATTCATTATCTAAAATTTCGGTCCATTCCAAGGCCGATAGGTATTTTTCACGAAACTGGCCTTTTAGCGCTCGGTTCGGACATCGGTTCGGGATTTTCTGGCGAAATTTTTTTAAAATACTTGTTAGGCCAGAAATAACATCAAGATGTTTAAAATATCATTTTAAGATTTTTTGAGATTTTTTCGGTGCTGGAAACCTGAAGGGGTATTTTGGTAATTTTACCTATAAGAGGTATTTTGAAGTAAATTTACACACAGTAAGATTATTTTAGTGACTTTGCTTACGAAAAAGTCATTTTGAGAATTAAAGTGTAACGAGAGGGGTATTTTGGTAATTTATCACCCCGAAGGGGTATTTTGGTAATTTGATCTAAGAAGGGTATTTTTGCATAAATTTATATATGGGAAGCTTATTTTGGTGATTCTACTTATGGGAAGACCATTTTGATAATTTAAGTTCGAGAGGGGCATTTTGGTACTTTTACACCTTAGGGGCGTTTCAGTAATTTTATTTAACCGGTGAGGGGAGGTTCATTTTGGGAGCATGTGTGAGTTCGTATTACATTATACTTTTGTTCTGTAGGCTGTGTTCTAATGATTCAATTATTCCGTTTAGGTTAAAGCTAAAGACTTCGGGTTAGGATAATTTAGCTGCGGATCTAGGTAAGGGATTCTATCTGAACCTCGAGTAAGGACTTTTGTCCGAACCCTTATATGATTACTCGTACTTGTAAGTACTCCTTTGATATATTTACGGCTAATGCCTAACTCTGAGTTATGTATTGATATCAGCATGTTCTTGCTCAGAAAACCCTAATGTTGAACCTGAATCGGTTATTTAGAAATCTTGTGATGCTCGCATGTTATTGCGGGCTGAGAAAATTTCATAATTGTCTGTATCAATTTTTCCAAATAGTTGTGATTATAGTCGTTTTGTTGTTTATCTGTGATTTTTCTTTTGAAATTCTAATTTCTTCTGAAAAATTCAATTTCTTCTGAAAATCCCGAATGCTGACTTATGTCAGTATGATTATTGTTATGAGAACCCGAATTGATTTCGGGGATATGAGCTTATGTTAATGCTCATTGATATCGTTAATTTCTGTGTTGACCTGGGTACCTGTTTAGTGGGGAGGCGGTATAAGGCTGGTTGAATCCTGCATGAAATGCAGGCTAGTACCCAAGTGGACTAGTAATCATTTAGTACATCATGCATGTGTACACTATTGAGCTTGCCATAATGGCATTGCAATCGCCCAGGATCAACATTGATTTTTGATTTTTTTAGCTAGAATGATTTGTGCTTGGGTTGAAAGCCCTTGACAAACATTCATTGTACTTAGTTAGAAGGATTTGTACTTGGGTTGAAATTCCTTGACAAGCCTTTATCGTATTATTTGATTTGATTTCTGCTTGGGTCAAAATCCCTCAGGAAATCTTGCTGTATTTTCGAAATGAATTTCTGCTCCGATTGAAATCCCTTGAGCAAGGGAAATTTCGTGGTACTCGGAAATGCTGACTTGAAAAGGATCTTTTATTGATCCGTTTGGATTTTGTTCTGATTTTTAATATTTATTTTGGCATCTATTTCTAATGAACTTTGCTCAGTTTGGGTAATTATTGAATTTTAATCGTTCGAAGTATTTTGAAAATCATCGTCAGTTGGATTTTTTTGGAGTCGTGTTATAATCTCTTTTGCAGTCCTTGTACGACCTTACTGGGCTCTTAAAAGCTCAACCTTCGTTTGGCTCCCTTCTGCAGGTGATGATAAGCTGTAGCAGGTTCGGGATTAGGTTAGAGTCTGAGTGAGATTTTGATGAGCCCATCACTACGGTATAGTAAGACCCCCTGCGTGGTTCTGTATTGTTGATTCATCCTTTAGGGATTCAAGTTTGAAAAGAACCCAGGTTTTAATGGTTTGAGTTCAAGCAGGTTTTGTTGTAATCTTGTATTTTGGAGAATTCGAGTCTGTATCAGATTAGATGCTTTGAAGTATGTAGTTGTGTACAGGATTTGACAGGTGTGATGTGATTCGGTAGGTTAACGACCCGGGAGTTCGGGGCGGCAGAGCTCCAGATTTTCGGGGGCGTTACGAGTGCAGTTGCTGATGGAGGTTAGTGCTGGTGGCGGCTGATGTGGGTGCGGATTTACGGTGTTAGATGGAGTTGGGTTTGAAGGTAATTGTCGCTGGCAACAGAGCAGTGGTGGCGAGATGAGAGAAGGCAGGCAGTGATAGGTCTTGGTGGTTGTGTGAGATAGTGATTTACTAGTTGTTTATAGTGTCGGCGGTGAAGATTAAGAGTCGCCAGTGATGGGGCAGTAACGGGTTGATGCCGACGATTTGGGGAGGTGACGTGTTGAATATGGGATTAGGGGCAGTGAAAGGACTCCCTTGTTTAGGGCTCGCATGTTGATAGCCATGACAGAGGATGGTCGACGACAGAGGCAGAAAATGGAAGTGGCCGATTGTAATATCCCGAACTTCGGTAGCCGATTAAAATAACCATTCGGGCTCCAAAAAATAAACAGGCGCTAATTTTGAGTAATACTCGGGTATTAGAAGCTTGTGGAATCTTAAAAGAATTTTGGGGTAAAAATGTAATTTTCAAAATTTTGGGGCTATTTTCGTAATTTTGGAAACTTGAGGGGCTATTTTGCAAATTTTGGAAAGTATGTCTAGGTGTCAACCTTGAGAAAAAGAAGCATAACCTGATGCCACCACATACAAGCTTATGGTGACTAAGCTGATCAAATAATAAAATAGGAAAATGTTATAAAGATAAATGAAAGAAACAAATGAAAAAAAAGAGACGAAAAGGGAAACCTTTCCCTTTCAGGAAAGAAGAAGAACACAACAGAGAAGCAAAACGACAAAGGAACAAGAAAAAACAGGGATTCGGACACACAGAGAGATTGAAGGAAATTGGGGTTCTTCGCAAAAAGGGTAATTCTTGTTCCCTTTAGTGGTTTCGGTGGGTTAAAAGCATGAATAGGTTGTGCTCACAGCCGTGAACACGGCTGTGTGTGTGTGTGTGTGTGTGCATAATTGTGAATTTCGGGTTATGAATTGGATGAGTTGTAGTGTCTTGAAGCTTCATAGGATGCGGGGTGAGGTTTTAGTGAATTTTTGAGGGGTTTAGAGTATCAGTTTTTGTGGGTTGGTGAGTGTTTGTGACTGAACTATGTATGTGTGTGTTCTTGGTGTGCGGGTGTGTGTAAATATGGTAATCCGTGTGTATGGGTGGTGTAAGGAGGTGTAATTGTATTTAGATTAGGTTAATGGATGCTAAGTAATCTATGTAGGTGTCTTCTAGTGTATTGAGGACAAATCAATGGGTGTACGTGTAAATTGAAGCAGCTGTGTGTCTCGGCTGAAGGTGGAAGAAGAGTGTGTGCAGCTGAGGTGCTTTAGTGTGTGTTTTAATCCAAATAGTAACCGTTTTTGTCGCTACAAAGGGAGTATTAATTAGGCAGCTTTTGATGAATTTATAAAAATAGTTAGGGTCATAATTAGACAAAACTCAAAACAGTAACCCCTGATAATTTTACGAGAACTATGCTCTAGAAATTTTTGGGAATTTTCAGGATCCACAAAGGGTGCCAAATTGGTGTATAGATTAAAGACATTTATCAAATTAATTAACCTAGTAAATTAAGTTATTTTAATCTGTAATTTTTATGGAACCTCTATTTTATAGATGTGATTCATTATCTAAAATTTTGGGCCATTATGAGGCCGATAGGTATTTTTTGTGAAACTAGCATTTTAGCGCTCGGTCCGGACACCGGTTCGGGATTTTCGGACAAAAAATTTTTAAAATACTTTTTAGGCCAGAAATAACATCAGGATATTTAAAATAGTGTTTTAAGATATTTTTGAGATTTTTCCGGTGCCAGAAACCACCAGGGGTGTTTTGGTAATTTACCACCCCGAAGGGGTATTTTAGTAATTTTACCTATAAGAGGTATTTTGCAGTAAATTTACACATGGTAAGATTATTTTAGTGACTTTGCTTATGGAAAAGTCATTTTGAGAAATAAAGTGTAACGGGGGTATTTTGGTAATTTGCCACCCCGAAGGGGTATTTTGGTAATTTTACACCTTAGGGGCGTTTTGGAAATTTTACATACCCGGTGAGGGGAGGTTTATTTTGGGAGCATGCGTGAGTTCGTATTAAGTTATAATTTTATTCTGTAGGCTGTATTATAATGATTCGATTATTCCGTTTAGGTTAAAGTTAAAGACTTCTGATTAGGATAATTTAGTTGCGGATCCAGGTAAGGGATTCTATCTGAACCTTGGGTAAGGACTTTCGTCCGAACCCTTATTTTGATAACTCGTACTCGCGAGTACTCATTTGATTTAGTTATGGCTAATGCCGAACTCTGAATTTGGTATGATATCAGCATGTTCTTGTCCAGAGAACCCTAATATTAAACCTGAATCGATTATTTAGAAATCTTGTGATGCTCGCCTGTTATTATGTGCTGAGCAGATGTGACAATTGTCTGTATTCGTTCTTTCAGATTATTGTGCTTAAAACTTGATAATTATTCGTAATCGCTTTGTTGTTATCTGCGATTTTTCTTTTGGAAATTCTGATTTCTTCTGAAAATTCTGAATGTTGACTTATGTCAGTATGATTATTGTTATTGGAATCTGAATTGATTTCGGTGATTGAGCTTATGTTAAGGCTCACTGATATTATTTATTTTTGTGTGTTGACCTGAGTTTTTGTTCTGTGGGAGGGCGTAATAAGGCTGGTTTGAATCCTGTAGGAAAAAGCAGGCTAGTACCCAAGTGGACTAGTATTTTAGTACATCATGCATGTGTACACCTATGTGCTTTGCCGGAATGGTATCGCGACCGCCCAGGATCAACGTTGATTTTTGATTTTATTTGCTCTGTACACTGCTGTGACTATTACAAAAATGTCTGAAAAGTATTATCTGAAATGATTTGTGCTTCTGTTGAAATCCTTTGAAAAACTTTCATTGTATTTGAAAATGATGATTTTAGAAACGATCTATTGTCGATTGTCCCTTTTGGAATCGGTCATGTTTGTTCTGGTTTATTTTGGTATCTATTTCTGATGAGTTTTGATCCTTTTGGAAGTCATTAAGTTTTTGACCATCTGAAGTATTCTGAAAATTTTCATCGGTTGGATTCTTTGGAATTGTTTTGTAATCCTGTTGGTAGTCCTTGTGCGACCTTACTGAGCTCTCAAAAGCTAACCTTTCGTTTGATTCCTTTCTGCAGGTTTTGATCATCAGTAAATTGCTCGGGAATGGGGTTTAGAGTCTGAGATTCCGATGATCCCATCACCACGGTATAGTAAGACCCCTGCGTGGGTCTGTACTGTTGATTCATCCTTTAGGGATTCAAGTTTGTAAAGAATATAGGTTTTAATAGTTGAAGTTTAAGCAGTTTTGTAAGTTTGTATTTGACGAATCTGAGTTGATGCTAAATTAGATGATTTAGAATATGTATTAGTGAACAGGTTTGACAGGTTTGATGTGATCTGGTAGGTTAACGACCCGGGAGTTTGGGGCGACAGAGCTCCAGATTTTGAGGGGCGTTACAGTTGGTATTAGAGCAGTTCGGTCTTGTGGTATTAGAAGTATAGGCATATGAATCTATAGGCATGGAACCACAGGGTGTAGGTAACATAATTCTGTAGAATGGTATTCTGGTTAACGAGAGCGGGGTAGGATAATGGTAGCTTTAAAATTTCTGCCTTGACTAGTCATTGTGTTGTTCTTTATACCCGTGTTGGTATAACTCTGATAACTGTTATTTGTATCCGTACGGGCCAGAATTTGAAGCTCTGGCAGCGATAATAGTATGAAGGGCCTAGTGGTCCCCGATAGATGAGATTCTAGCATGTTTGTGTAAGATGAGCAGGGATTCTTTTCCCGGCATTGGAAAGACCTGACCAAATAATCGCTAGATGTGGTATTGTACGGTGTAAATATTTTATGATTGTAGAGGGGAATCCCTATTTAATAGGGGGAAACAGCAAAACCCGGAACTGATAGTTATGATTCTGTACATTATGAACCTGATTTCAATTTTGATGACATAGAATTTGACAACTGGCAGCCAGAATTATGAATCTGGCCCAACCACAACCAGAACCTCGAAATAGGAGTACCTTGGGTGATCCTAACATATGAAATCACTAGCTACAGGGAGTTATTGAACCCTATAGAGACAATGAATTGGATTAGCAAAATGGAGAAAATTTTGAGCAACTGGTCGTATAAATTTTGAGCAACTGTGAGTAAAGTGACGAAAGATTGAATTTGTTGGATATAAACTGAGAGATGAGGTCGATCAGGGGTGGAAAGATTATCGAAGGATCTGACTTATTAGAAATTGATTTATGTCATTTGGGAACCCTTTAGAGAATTATTTTCGACCGGTATTTTGCAAGATTTTGTGAACAGATGTGAGAGAATTATTGATGTGAGATAACATGTTAAGATTCAATATATAAGGTTGAGATGAGATCTCATGATTTGTTAGATTCGCAGTAAGAATGTTATTCCTGGAGGCAGATAACTGCCCAAAAGTCTGAGTGGGAGCTTAGGCCTGGACTAAGAAATATAATGCTCCCAGCTCGATCGACGAGCGATATGAAATGTCTTTATTTGGTATGTGTTTTGGAACAATTGAAGTCTGACAATAGAGGAAAACATAAGTAAACACAGGACGGATAGAGGAGAGATAAGTGAGAATTTTCTCTGAACAGATTTGTATGAGCTGACGGTCGTCAGCAAAAGTTTTTACAGTCGACACAATATGGTACCCTAGGTTAAAGGTTGAGGCAAAATCAGAGATTCAGGCTTACTTCGGTTCGGTGGTATTGAGATCTGGATAGAGTTCTTAAATTTGATCAAGGCATGATATGGAATTTAAGAGAGCACAAGATGAAGGCGCTCAATCAGCTCGGAGTACTAGAGTTGAACCATAGCAGAGTTCTGAAGTTTGACCTACACAGAATATTGGTCAGGGTGGCGGGTCAATTTTCTGGCCACCCCATGTGATATATGAGATAGAATTCAGAGTAGTGAGTTATGCAATAAAATGATCGGATGATGTTTTAAGCATGGCAGCGTGAAACATTAAGTTTGAAATTGTCTGTTTGTGAGAAGTAATCAGTTGTGGTACTTGTTACTAGTGTAATAGCGGTATTCCTTGGCAGGACGAGAACAAGGTCAGTAGGAGCTGAGGCCCAGAATATCAGTTAGAATTTATGTAATGTCTGCTTAGGACGTTGTTATATCTGATGACGTAATGTTAGGTACACTAATGGTAATACCTTAGATTTCCATATATGGTTTGATTCTGGAGCGTCAAGTACCTTTGTATCCCTTCCCTTCGTATAGTGATTGAAGGTGAAACTTATCTATTAAGAACTGACCTTATGATAAGTTCTCTGTTGGGAGAGCCTTCGGCTGTTTTGTGGTTATCTGTGAATATACAATCTATGTTTGGGATAGAGATCTTCCTATGGACTTCACTATAATTGTTGTTTAGGATTTTGATACCATACTGGGTATGAATTAGTGATTGGTAATCATGTATCCGGTATTGTTAAGGAAACCCTAATCGTATTTGGAAAGTTATACGGTATGCATAGTAGTTAAGTTGATGATTTGATGGATAAGTAAGAGTAGTGCTTTGGAAGAGTGACTGACGTTAAGACTGAAGGTTTGGTTTAGGGGCTCAAGAAGGGATTTGAAATTTTGCTCTGTCATCTGAATCATCCTTTGCATATTGAATTCAAGGATGACTTAATTGAATGTCAGCTTACGCTGAGACGTCAGAAAAAGATGTCATTCATGCTGGTTCGTCTTATTCCTTTCCGAGATATTTATCTATCCTTTTGAATCTATTTGGACTTGATGAGGTAGTATCTGACCCACTGGCCATGGGAAAGCTACGAATCTTATTAAGGACCAATAACTCCTTTTGATTCTGATTGCTCTGAGTCATTGGGTTAACTTTGCTTCGTCAGACCGATATCATTGTTTCTGTGTCCGTCGCTTCTTCTGGAATGTCACAGAATTCTGTTGTGAACCTCGAGAGTCAATATGCATGATTTTGTTAAAGATTTTTGTATTTTGATTGCCTGATCACGATTATTACTATCAATATTGTGTAGTTTCCCTTACCTGGATATGAGGTTAGGTAGATTCCTAAACCTCAGATAATCTGTAAGCGAGAATAGACTCTGGGAATGTTGATTAGGTTTGGATAAGTTATTCAATGATCTGGTATAAGATGGAAATTTGTCTGAATCTGAGATTACAAACTGCTGGTTATTTGCTTTTAGAACCGGAAGATTTTTATTAGATTAATTGGAACAGATGATTGAAGGATAAGGCTATAAGAAGATTTAGAGCTTTAAACTTTAGTGAAAGTGCAAGACAAGTGAATGCAAAATCATGTTTCACATTGTGTTAAGAGAACACATTTCTCTATAATAACTCAGGTAACAGTTTGAATCTATTTGATTCAAGGCACCAGAGTGTGCAACGAACTCATAATAAATATAGTTTTTGTCACTCTATGACGTGTACGCAGAATCGTAAGTATGTAATACATAGCTATGTTAAGATAACATGTCTTTTGATGATGAACTTGACAGTAATTTGGACTCGTTGTTTTGAGGTATTACAGTGTGCAGTGAAAGCCTAGTGGCTACAGTTTTGTTATCTGTTGTGAGGCATAAGTGCTCATGTGAATTGATTACCCTACCCGGGTTAGCCTTGGTAAACCGCAGGTCATATCTGACCATCATTTCGTATTTTAATATGCCATGATTTTCAAATTGAGCTTACAGTCATAAGTGGATTATGCGACTGATGGGATCTCTGGTGTAGTAGTAACATAAGAGAAGAGAAGTCTGTCGAATTAGAGTTTGACTTAATCTGTTTGGTATGTGCGAAATTCGAAACGGTGTAGGTTCTGCTTAGTAAGTTCTGTATCGGTTAAATCATCGTCCGTGAAATTCTGGACTAGTTAGAGTAAAGTGATTATCCGACAGGATTTCAGTTTAGTGTTATGATTTGGATTTAAACGGTTGCATCTGGGTATTCATGGGACAAGAATCTAGGTGCGAAAGTCAAAGGTAGCGTAGCTGCCAAGAGATAGTTATCAGAGTGGTGCAGCGGAGGCATAGTGCCTGAACGCCATAAGTGATAGCGAATCCGCGAGCAAATTTCGAGGACGAAATTTTTATAAGGGGGAAGGATGTAATATCCCGAACTTCGAGAGCCGATTAAAATAACCATTCGGGCTCCGAAAAATAAATGGGCGCTAATTTTGAGTAATACTCGAGTATTAGAAGCTTGTGGAATCTTAAAAGAATTTTGGGACAAAAATGTAATTTTCAAAATTTTGGGGGCATTTTTTGTAATTTTGAAAACTTTAGGGGCTATTTTGCAAAATTTGGAAAGTATGTCTAGGTGTCAATCTTGAGAAAAAGAAGTATAACCTGATGCCACCACATACAAGCTTATGGTGATTAAGCTGATCAAATAATAAAATAGGGAAATGTTATAAAGATAAATGAAAGAAACAAATGAAAAAAAAAGAGACGAAAAGGGAGACCTTTCCCTTTTGGGAAAGAAGAAGAACACAACAGAGAAGAAAGAAACAGAGAAGCAAAATGACAAAGGAACAAGAAAAAATAGGGATTCGGACACAGAGAGAGATTGAAGGAAATTGGGGTTCTTCTCAAAAAGGGTAATTCTTGTTCCCTTTAGTGGTTTCGGTGGGTTAAAAGCATGAATAGGTTGTGCTCACAGCCATGAACACGGCTGTGTGTGTGTGTGTATGCATAATTATGAATTTCGGGTTATGAATTGGATGAGTTGCAGTGTCTTGAAGCTTCATAGGGTGCGGGGTGAGGTTTCAGTGAATTTTTGAGGGGTTTAGAGTATCAGTTTTTGTGGGTTGGTGAGTGTTTGTGACTGAACTATGTATGTGTGTGTTCTTGGTGTGCGGGTGTGTGTAAATATGGTAATCCGTGTGTATGGGTGGTGTAAGGAGGTGTAATTGTATTTAGATTAGGTTAATGGATGTTAAGTAATCTATGTAGGTGTCTTCTAGTGTATTGAGGACAAATCAATGGGTGTATGTGTAAATTGAAGCAGCTGTGTGTCTTCGCTGAAGGTGGAAGAAGAGTGTGTGCAGCTGAGGTGCTTTAGTGTGTGTTTTAATCCAAATAGTAACCGTTTTTGTCGCTACAAAAGGAGTATTAATTAGGCAGCTTTTGACGAATTTATAAAAATAGTTAGGGTCATAATTGGACAAAACTCAAAAAAGTAACCCTTCATAATTTTACGAGAACTATGCTCTGGAAATATTTGGGAATTTTTGGGATCCGCAAAGGGCGCTAAATTGGGGTATCGATTAAAGAAATTTATCGAATTAATTAACCTAGTAGATTAAGTTATTTTAATCTAAACTTTTTATGGAACCTCTATTTTATAGTTTTGATTCATTATATAAAATTTTGGGCCATTCTGAGGCCGATAGGTATTTTTCGCGTAACTGGCCTTTTAGCGGTCGGTCTGGACACCGGTTCTGGATTTTTGGGCAAAAAATTTCTAAAATACCTTTTAGGTCAGAAATAACATCAGGATGTTTAAAATAGCATTTCAAGATATTTTTGAGATTTTTTCGGTGCCGAAAACCCCCAAGGGTGTTTTGGTAATTTACCACCCCGAAGGGGTATTTTGGTAATTTTACCTATGAGAGGTATTTTGAAGTAAATTTACATACGGTAAGATTATTTTAGTGACTTTGCTTATGAAAAAGTCATTTTGAGAAATAAAGTGTAACATGTGTATTTTGGTAATTTGACCTAAGAAATGTATTTTTTGCATAAATTTATATATAGGAAGCTTATTTCAGCGATTCTACTTACGAGAAGGCCATTTTGGTAATTTAAATCTGAGAGGGGCATTTTGGTAATTTTACACCCTAGGGGCGTTTTGGAAATTTTACATACCCAGTGAGGGGAAGTTCATTTTGAGAGCATGCGTGAGTTCGTATTAAGTTATAATTTTATTCTGTAGGCTGTATTCTAATGATTCGATTATTCCATTTAGGTTAAAGCTAAAGACTTTTGGTTAGGATAATTTAGCTGCAGATCCAGGTAAGAGATTCTATCTGAACCTTGGGTAAGGACTTTCGTCCGAACCCTTATTTTGATAACTCGTACTCGCAAGTACTCATTTGATTTAGTTATGGCTAATGCCGAACTCTGAATTTGGTATGATATCAGCATGTTCTTGTCCAGAAACCCTAATATTGAACCTGAATCGATTATTTGGAAATCTTGTGATGCTCGCCTGTTATTACGTGCTGAGCAGATGTGACAATTGTCTGTATTCGTTCTTTCAGATTGTTGTGCTTAAAACTTGATAATTATTCGTAATCGCTTTGTTGTTATCTGCGATTTTTCTTTTGGAAATTCTGATTTCTTCTGAAAATTCTGAATGTTGACTTATGTCAGTATGATTATTGTTATTGGAATCCGAATTGATTTCGGTGATTGAGCTTATGTTAAGGCTCACTGATATTATTGATTTTTTTGTGTTGACCTGGGTTTCTGTTATGTGGGAGGGCGTAATAAGGTTGGTCTGAATCTTGCAGGAAAAAGCAGGCTAGTACTCGAGTGGACTAGTATTTTAGTACATCATGCATGTGTACACCTATGTGCTTTGCCGGAATGGCATCGCGACCGCCCAGGATCAACGTTGATTTTTGGTATTATCTGCTCTGTACACTGCTGTGACTATTATAGAAATGTCTGAAAAGTATTATTTGAAATGATCTGTGCTTCTATTGAAATCCTTTGAAAAACCTTCATTGTATTTGGAAATGATGACTTTAGAAATGATCTATTATCGATTGTCCCTTTTGGAATCAGTCATGTTTGTTCTGGTTTATTTTGGTATCTATTTCTGATGTGTTTTGATCCTTTTGGAAGTCATTAAGTTTTTGACCATCTGAAGTATTCTGAAAATTTTCGTCGGTTGGATTCTTTGGACTCGTTTTGTAATAGTTGAAGTTTAAGCAGTTTTGTAAGTTTGTATTTGACGAATCTGAGTTGATGCTGAATTAGATGATTTGGAATATGTATTAGTGAACAGGTTTGACAGGTTTGATGTGATCTGATAGGTTAACGACCCGGGAGTTCAGGGCGACGGAGCTCCGGATTTTTGGGGGCGTTACACCCATGTGGAGGCTAGCCGGCGAGAGTGGTGGCCAGCGATGGGGCGACTGTTGGTGTGTGCATATCCAACAAATGAGAGGAAGAGAGAAAAAATAGGAAAAAAAAGAATTATAAAAAGGTGGAAAACTACGTAGTTTCAGTCGCTAGCCTTAGGCAACTTGCCTAAGGCTAGCAACATATTCCCTTCCCCATATATATATATATATATATATATATATATATATATATATAAGTATGTGTGTGTGTGTGTTAAATTCAATTTTGAAATAGTCCCTAAGAGAACCTAGGTCCTATCTAATTACTCTAGACCAAACTCATCAACTCCTCTGAGTCTTCTTTTGGCTAGCCTCTTCCTCTTCCCTGGTCCCCGAGGATTCATCATCTTCTTCACATTCCTCTTCGCCCTAGGGATCAGGCGATGACTCCACTAGTATAGTCTCATTCAATTGTGGCTTTTTAAAGATCTTACGAAAGATTGAGGTAATTCGAGAGTATTTGCGTCTTCACTTCGCTTCGGTGGAAGGGCTGGGGCTTTTTCTTTACACCCACCGATAACTTTCTTGCCCTTGGATGGTGCCGACTTCGGTTGGCTCACTTTCTTCATAAAGGTCTGACTTGTCGCCCTCGTCTTCACCCAGCTTCCCTTCTGAGGTACCGGAGCCCCTACTATAAAAGTCTGAGTGGCAGTAGTAGGGGTCACAGGCTCCACGGAGCTCTATCGTCAACTTGACCCAATTCCCGAAGGTGACATCGAGGGAGTAGGAGTAGGTGCCTCAGCCATCTCCCCAGATGGCCCGTACACGTCTAGCAAGTCCCAGTAGGTGGATACCATGTCCTTAAGATTGTATATCGTCTGATAAGCATCCTCTAACAATGAGCACATGACCTATAATAAAGAGCTCACATTATTAAAATCCAGGAAAAATGACAATTTAAACAGAGTCAAGGTTTAGGTTTACTGTCTGAACTTGTGCGAGCTCCTTGAGGCCGAAGACCTCCAAATCTTTCTTTGGCCGGGAAATTAACTAGTGCTCCTCGATCTTGCCTTAAGGGAGATCGAGACTATCCAAGGAGGGTAGGAGATATCATCTGCAGGCTCTACCTCTTGATTACTCTTTCTTTTCAGGTCCGGGGTAACCCTAGTCCGCTATACCCTCTTTAGCCACTCTGTAGTCATTAGAATAGCCAAGTCCTCTCTCACGAATGCCTCATAGGTATGAGGATCATTCAGCCACCTCGAGAGGTACACCGATCCCCCTAATCTAGTACATTTCGAGGGGAGGGGCAGTTAGAATACGGCGTCAGCATCCATGTGATGCTGGAAGAGCACCCGCTCTCCCATATACAATTCATCCTGCTAGGGACCCATCAATAACACCTGGTATCGGGTGAGGGCCAACTCCTCGGGATAAGCCTTGGCCGTATCCCACTTCGAAAAAAACCCTGAAAGAAATGAGCAAATAGAGAGATTGATGAAAGTTTAAAAACCCAATGCATCACTTACCGAGTGCTGCATTAGCCCATTGAAAGATATTCGAGTAAGCCTCCACTATGGCCCTGACGACTGGTCTAAAAAATTCTACCTGTACATTGTCGGCTCAGTCTCTTCTGTGTGCCCCTTACCCAATAACGGAGCACGCGATCCCAGGACCTCAAAGCCCAAAACTGTGAACCAAGATGACATGTGAGCAAGATATCTAAGAACATGCATGAGAATAATTAGAAAAGAAAACTAAGAAAGCATAGACATTCCTCCCATATGTCGCAATATGCCATGAAGCTTAAAGACTGCCCTTAGGACACTGTGCCGATACAGTGATACAAAAATGCCAAAATGGGAGTACCCTCGTCGTACTCCACAATCTCTCCCACCTCCTCTAAAGCCCATAGGCACCACAACTGCATAGAGTCATCTTCATTGCTGAACAAGGTCTCCCCCAAGACATAGAGTAGAAACCCCCAGACGTATTGATCAGTAGTTAAGCCATCGGCCCCTTCTAAAGCTATACCCTTGTACTGTGCACGAATAGTACCCAACAAGATGGAAGTGCCCTTTTTTGCAAGACGGATCAAACCAAGTAACCTGACCACGAGGTCTCAGTCCTTGTCGAGATTTTAGGCCCAAGGAATAGGCCTCCTTCGAACGTGAATACCGATGATATTCATAAATATCGTACGGGATAAGCGTCGCTTCCCATTAACGACAAGTGGAATGTGTTGGTAGAATCCCACCAACACTTAGCCAAGCATAGAAGATGCGTTTTACTACAGGTTGCCACATGCAACCCATCTAGGAAAGGCTCAGAACCAGTACCGGCTATTCTAGGTCCTACAGATTAGAATATCGTAGCCCACCATTCCTAAACTAAATTAGGGAGCCCCTACATCACTTGTTTGAGGGGAGTGGTTGCAAAATCAAGAACCAATTGAAGGATCTCAAAGATTCATTCGATTTATGCATGAAAAAATAGCATGGGTGGGCTCTACTCTGCATGGGGATGAATTATGTGTTAAAAAAGGTGAATTAGTGTGTAGTTGGAATGATTTCATTGGAAAACATACCTCTCTGTAAGAAAATATTTGCCCAAGTGAACTCCTTGATTTGGAGTCAATAACAAGTGGTCATCTGTTTGATTCGTCCGCTAGAAGCGCAAAATTTGGCCAATTTTGCATCCCTCATTCATGTCCCTTTCTAGTTCATACTAAACCAATGATTCTTCAGAAATTGGAGAAGAATGGAAGATGATTGAAGAGATTTATAGGCTAGAGATGTAACTAGGGAAAGGTTCAACATTATGGAGTCCTTGGGAGAAAGAAATCTGACAGTGAATGTGATTGGAATGGGTCTGAAGTGTTGAAAAGCCCTTAAGTATCACGTCCATATCTAAACGGGTTAATTGGCCAGTTTTTTGTTTAAATTGTTCAAACCTACTGACTAACCGGCCGGTTTTCAACTTTTCAGTTTTCAAATTCTTGAACTTGCTAACTAACCAGCCGGTTTTCAACTCAATATTTTAATTTTATTCATATCCTCTGACTAGCTGGTCAATTTTTGACCTCTCAAAAATATAAAAGAATTCTTTTTTTTTTGCATTCTTGTATGATAAACATTTTTGTGTACCCATGTGATTGTGTGCATTGTGTGCTTGTGTAATTGTTCAATCTCCTAAATGTGCATGTTTTGCCTGCCTGTGCGTTTTGTGTGATACATAGCTCTGTCCGCTTAGGGTATTTTTATCCAACATTTTCGTACATGTATGTACATGTCCACTATCCTATTCTCGGATTGTATAGTGATCCAAATGTTCGAATCCGTTGCTCAGTTCCATGATTTTTTTCCGGTGTAAGGCCAATGCAAAATTCCGGGTTTGCTGCTATATTTTCCTCACATCGATTGAATTGATATGTGTGGCACTTAACAACGAGCTGTCCTTGGACATTGTTGGCCCCGATTTGAGTGGTATTTCTAAAATTTTCTTATATTCAAGGGACCAACCACTTCGACGCGTTGTTGGCTCCGACTGTTAGATATGAGTCTAAGCTTGACTAACCGACCAACTGCTTTGTCACGTTGTTGGTTCCGACTCGTAGATATGAGTCTGATTTTGACTAATTGACCAACTACTTCAACTCGTTTTTAGCTCTGGCTCTTAGTCAAGGGTTTACTTTGTCCGTCAACCACTTATATCTATTTGGTGGCTCCGACAGCGGCCAAAGCTATTCTAGTATTGATAGACAACCACTCAACTTGATTTGGTACCAGTACTATAATCTTGTCTATTGACTATCCAAATCGATTTAGTGGCTCCTTCAACTGGCAAGATGTCCTCTTTTATAGCGACCCTTTCAAATCCATTTGAGGGCTATAGCATTTAGATGTACGGCTCTATCCATCGACTATTCGAATTGATTTGGTGGCTCCGGTAAAGGGTATGGAATTACTTCTTTTACATATCTAGACGACCCTTTCATATGGATTTTGGGGGCTCCATCATCTAGATATGGATTTGTCTATCGACCATCCAAATTAATTTGTTGATACCAACAACAAGCAAAATTTTCATTAATATATTATTCAACGACCAATTATTGTTACTCATTAATATATTATTCAACGACCAATTATTGTTACTCATTAATATATTATTCAACGACCAATTATTGTTACTGTTGGCTCCGACTTTGAACAATAGCCATATCTCATTATGAAGTACGTAGGTATGATTCCTCCTGAAGGATAAGTGGGAAGCCCTGAAAGGTCTGACCTCATAACTCCATGAGTCTGTTTCGAGTCTTGTGGTCTCTTTCGTATTTCACTATAAAAATGTGTTGTTTCGTGATGTTCGCCCTCACGTAAGCTCCCTCGCCCAAGGGCTTTGTAGACAGCCCATCTTTATAGTTATTATTAATTAAATAAATATTGGGCTTTATTATTAATTGGAGTTTATTAGTAAGCCTATGCCTAGTAATATGACTTAATGAACTAGTTTGGTCCAAAGTCCAGTCCAGATGTCAAGGTCATAAATATAGTTGTTAAGTCCAATGATCTTGTTCAGTCCAATCCAATCTGATGTTCCAGTCCATTGTGTCTGTCTAGTCTAGTTCAAGTGTCTAGATATTTATATTATTTTATTTTGTCTAGATAATTTAAGGACTTCTCTATGAATTATCCATGATGAAAGGGATTAAATCATTGATTTATATAGTTAGAAAGATCAATCTCGAATCAGGAACATCTCATTTGCAAAATCGAAGATAATTAACAAAACTAGGGTCAGATAATTCCAAAACAATTATTTAAAAATTATGGGATGAGCCGGTCTATTTTTGACAAACCGGCCAGTTAGTTGACTTTTGTTTATCTATGATTTTTATCAGTTATTCTGACTTATCTCCAGCTAGTAGATTGGTATAATCAATATCAGTTCTGGCACCCTAGAGCTCTATAAATTATCCCTTGGCACCCTAAAGCTTTTATACCATTTCTCTGTGAAGTGGTATATCGGATCTCTTGAGAATTTTGCCCTTCATGTTCAGTTTATGAGTCTCTTAATCTCTTGCGTCGTGGATCGTTCAAAGAGTGTCCTCGAGTCATCCAGACAAAAAAATCCTGATGTAATTTTAGTAGCATTCTAGTTTAGATAATCAATATAAAATTGTCTCTATCTTCCCACAATTACATTTCTATTACAAAAATAAAAAAAGGTCTCTTTCATTTATGAGTCTAAGACCGAAATGTAAATTTCTTCCCGTAAGATTAGAGTCGAACTATGGTAGTTTTGATTTCCATTAGTCCGATCAAATATGTAGGCAATTTGACCATTAATGTCGAGTACAAGCCAAAAATATAAATAGAAACTTAGGTTAGTGTTATTGCACATTTTACATGTTAAATTTTTTAAAGGCCAAAAATCAGTACAAGTGAAGTAGAGAACGAAAGGGGTGTGATGGGTGCTTAACACCTTCCCGCCGTATAACTTACTCCCCGAATCCATTCCTTTTTTCTGATAGACTAGTTTTCCTTTTGGATGTTTTAGAGTCACTTCTTATTTTTTTTCTTATTTTTCCTTTGTTTAATAAAATAAGATAAAGACTCCCCAAAATCTTGCTTCTGCGGGACATTTTTCAGAGGTGGTTCGCTACAGTGTCGATGATCTTAATGTGGTTGGTTGTAATCATCCTCAGGTCATTGGATATGGGGATTTGGAGTCAAAGTATTGAAAATGGATCCCTTGGCCGCATCGATCTAGTTAACAGATTGTGTGTATCGTCCATAACTACATATCATCTAAGGGGCAGAGTTGCAATATTGTGAGCATATTCTTATGTTTGCACTTAATAAAACAAAGACAGAAGTTCATAACTCATTTAGTAACATATTTGGCGCTCGATATTGTGAGCATATTTGGAAAAAGATCTTGTTGATTAAGATAAATCGTATTATCGACTTAAATTCGTAGACTTGTATTCATAATCTCTATAATAAGTTTGCGTTACAATTACAATAAAGTCTTTATCTCGGTCAAAGTTGGGTTATTTCGTGATGTTATACTAAATACGTCCTTAAGTGGTAGGCATTAACGAGTCCACACATTTAATCCAAGTTACAATGGGTGTAATTTGGTTTGTTTGTAGAAAATAAAAAACATATTGTAGAATCCCAAGTTTGTAGGCCTTATTTTAGATTGGGGTCAATTGCACTAGGCACCCCGAAGTTTTCACGCGGTAGCGTGCTGTACCACAAAGTTTTTTTTAGCTATCTACCACCCCAAAGTCGCATAAGTGTGGCACCCAATACCTTCCGTCCAAATTCCGGCCAACAGCCTCACCGGATAAGTAATTTAACTTAAACAAGGGGGCATTTTGGTCAGAAAGATTAAAAAAAGGGTCAATTGCAGTAGGCACCCCGAAGTTTTCACGCGGTAGCGCGCTG
Organism: Escallonia herrerae; assembly: GCA_033070095.1. NCBI lineage: Eukaryota > Viridiplantae > Streptophyta > Magnoliopsida > Escalloniales > Escalloniaceae > Escallonia > Escallonia herrerae. The sequence goes on along the minus strand of JAVXUP010001418.1, from coordinate 190,406 downwards.
CACCACAAAATTTCTTATAGCTATCTGTCACCCCAAATTTTCATAAGTGTGGCACCCAACACTCTCCGTCCAAATTCCGACCAAAAAAATAAATTAATAAGCTAAACTTAGGAGGGCATTTTTGGAACATCACATAAACCCTAATCTCTATCAGCTGTTTGCGCCGCCAACCCCTTGCGCCGGCATCTCACACTGGTGTCCCCCCTTTTCCGACAGCGCCCCTCCCCCCATCGGCGATGCCGACCTTGTCCCCTGCCTTCCTTCCTCTTCTCTCCCCCTTGCCCCGTGCCCCTCCTTCGGCATCTCACGCCAGCAGAGTCTCTTCCCACCCCACGGCCTTAATAGCCCTGCGCCGCTATCCCTTGCCCTTCTTTCGCATCTTAGGCCGGTGCCGCACTCTTCGCCGGCAGTCCCTCCCTCGTCAGCGACGTTGACCCCCTAACCGGTCTCTCCCCCGTCACGGAGTAATGCATATCAACAGCCAAGAATTCGCGCCTGCAACAGCCGCACTCTCCATCGGCAACATCCCTCCCCCTGTCAGCGATGCCGAGCCCCTCTCTTCCTTCCTCTTCTCTCCCCCACCCTCAACAGCGGCAACAGCCTCGCGTCGCCACCTGACAAACCCATTGCAATCTTCCCTCCCTTTTTTTTAATCTTTTTAACCAAAATGCCCCATTGTTTGTTTAAGTTAAATTACTTATCCTGTGAGGCTGTTGGCCGGCATTTGGACGGAGGGTGTTGGGTGCCACACTTATGAAAATTTGGGGTGACAGATAGCTAAAAAAAAACTTCGTGATGCAACGTGCTACCGCATGAAAACTTCGGGGTGCCTAGTGCAATTGACCCAATTTAGAGATTAGGGTTTCTGTGATGTTCCAAAAATGCCCTCCTAAGTTCAGTTTATTATTTTTTTTTGCCGGAATTTGGACGGAGGGTGTTGGGCGCCACACTTATACGATTTTGGGGTAACAGATAGCTAAAAAAAACTTTGTGGTGCAGCACGCTACCGCGTGAAAATTTTTGGGGTGCCTAGTGTAATTGACCCTTTTAGATTGTTAGACTTTATTCTCTCTAGTAGATTGTATTAGTAGACTTCATTTAATCTAGGCTTTATAGTGTTAGGCATTGTATTAATTAGTTTATGACCCCAAGCTCATGATACTTCCACGTGGTTTATTAGAAAGGGTGGTACTTCCCCTCTAGAGTTTGAGCTAAAAGTAAACTAACTGGGTGAACAAAATTGTCGATTTTGAATGAACTTACCAGTAAACCTTGGAGGTTTAAATGGATCGACCTGTAAGGTCATTTTGGTCTTTTTAGTCTATTTCAGTCTTATCTCTCAAGGGCGATGAGGATTGCCAAATGGTCTCCTTTTGTACTTCTACTGCTTCCAACCTCTATAAAAGGGCTTTTGAATGTCCCCAGAGGAGAGCAGAAAATTGTTTGTGAAAGCTTAAACTAGTAGCAAAAAACAAAAAACAAAAAGAGCGCGCGAGAGAGAGGGAGAGGGAGAGACAGAGACAAAGAGAATTAGACTTGAAAAGTTCAAAATTTTAGGTTTTTTTTGTTCGCTACAACATGGTTACTTCATCGTATGGTGGAGAATACCAAGTCGATAGTCAAGCAATGCAAGCGAATGGAATCAATAGATAGAACTCTTTCTTATTTCATCTTTTTGCAAAATATGTCAGAATAGCCTTAATTAAGTTTCCCCTTCCCAGCGACCAAGTTTTGATTTGTGGTTAAAAAAAAAAGAACAATTTTCTAAAACTTGTCATTAGAAGAAATTGGTTAGAGTTAGAACTATCTTACAATTAAAACTCTGTTTAGATTAGAATTTTATTTAGATTGGATTTCTAGTCCAGTAAAATTCTTAAGGCTTTCAACTAGAAGAAGTTAAATTGAGCTAGGCATAATTTATCCTATAGTTATTTATGATAAATCAAATTTTACTGTCTCCCTCAATGATATATAGTTTTGATTATATATTGGCTGTGACAATCACGATATGTTTTGACGTTTCTTACACAAGATCAAATTTTTACACTGCTACTATAAGTTCAAATGCAGATGAGCTACTTCTCATATGCATGTTGAGGCGTGACTCTATTCAATTAAGAATTATTACCTTATGGTACTCTCTCTCTCTCTCAATGATACTTCATCCTTGACATGCCATGTTTATTATTTATGCCCTTGTGTGAATATTTTTTTGTTGTTGTTGGTAGAATAGGAGAATTGAATTGATAATGAAAGTTTTACAAACGCTCTGTTGTAAAGCTTACAAAGATTATAGGTCACGACATTCCCGTGACTCTGTATACATGACTACACGGTCGAAAAGTAACGATAAACCTAATAAACTTATACACTTTCTAATTGAATTAGAGAAGAACATATCCTAGGTAGTAAAATTAGAGCGGAGAATCGGGACTGGACAACCCAAGGTGAGCACGCCGTTTAAGAGGGCTCGATACATAACTAATGATTTTCAACACCGTGATGTTCATCCTCTTACTTTCACGTATCAAATCCGAACCAAAATTAGTGCAATATCGGCCGAAGGACCACTACTGACCCATAATATACCAAAGAAGCTACTCAGGACAGGCTAACCAAAAAAACATTCTTTTTAAACAAGAACCTTCAACCCTGACCACGCGATAAATAACATTCTACCCTACAAAATATCCTTGCCCAACTCCCCTAAACTTTTCCCCCAGCCAAACAGGCCAAACACGAGACTACTGCACACAAGAGCTACACCATCAGACTCTAATCCCATAACCATCCATCAAAATAACGTGCCCTACCTGTGCATCCAAAGACATTGAATAAAAATTACTCCGTATTATGGCCTTTTGCTTCAACACCACTTCGCGTAGAGTGGGAGTTGGTTTATCATGCATCAAAAGCTAAACATATTAGATGTGTCTTGACAGCTTTTTGAACTTGGACATCCGATAACTAATTTGTAACTGCTCAGAGTGTATAGGTTGTGTTAAGATGGGCGCTGCAGAAAAACATGTTGCATATATCACTACTGACAAACTCTAATTTCTTGATTACACAGATACAGGGCCAAGAGGATATCCTTCACACAGTTACAACCATCTCGTATGACTTTTGCTACATACTTATTGACTTCCGTTAATATCGTATAGCTCATGTTCAACATAACCAAATGAAGGAGTTAAGGTCTTTAGTACCTTTTACATGCCATGTTCGAGTCAGAATACATCGTAGACGAGGATAGTGGTGAATACATCGTAGACGAGGAGAGTGGTGCAATTGAATCCAATGCTCCATATATTTAATTACCTTTGTTGAAGTATTGTCGGTATTGCTAGCATGCGAGAGCAATGTGCTCATACAACCGTCTAAATGTAAAAAACCGAAAGAAGATGTTTTCGGTGTTTTTTTCTTAATTAATACATTTTTAAAACTTAATTACCAATTTACTCCTTTTTGAAACTTATTTACCCGCATACCATACATTTGGAAAACGTTGTTTGAAATCACGATTTCAAGGTAGAAATCGCTGTTTGATCGTGGTTTCAAATATTGATTTCTACTTTGAAATCATGGTTTCAAATAACGATTTCTAAAAGTGTGGTATGCGGGTAAATTACTTTCAAAATGAAGTATATTGGTAATTAAGTTTTAAATATGTATTAATTAGGATAAAAACTCCTTGTACACAAATTTTTCCAGTTTGACCTCTCGGCTTTACATATATGTAATATGTATTTTTTGAACTAATACGAAAATATCGAGTTTTTACAATAATTAATACATATTTAAAACTTAATTATCAAAATACTCAATTTTAAAACTTATTTACCAGCATACCACACTTTTAAAAATCGTTATTTGAAACCACGATTTCAAAGTAAAAATCAAACAACGGTTTTTTCTTTATTTCTACTGTAAAGTAGAAATCGCTATTTAAAACAGCGATTTCAAGGTATAAATCACTATTTTAAATAGTAATTTCTTTTATCTATAAATTATGATTTTAAATAACGATTTTTAAAAGTGTGATATGAGAGTAAATAAATTTTAAGAAAGAATAAATTAATAATAAAATTTTAAAAATATATTAGGGCTAATTACACCCATGTCCCTGAGGTTTGGGGGTAATTACATGCGAGGACACAAAGTTTCAAAATGTAACACTTATGTCCATTGATAAACGGAATACAAAAATACTTAACGGTTTTAACAAAAAGACTTGATTGCCCCTGACTTTAAAATCAATTACCCACTTAATTTACTGTTTATTCTTCCTCTCCCCACACCCAGCACCCACCCCCACCCCCCCGCGCCCCCACCCCACCCCCACGCGTCTGCCTCTTCCTCTCCCCACACCCAGTACCCACACCCCCCACGCCGTCTGCCTTCCCCTTCCCCGTCAGCGCAGTAGCAGGCCCTCCGGCGAGGCACCGGCGCCGCAAGATCGCGGTCGCCATACCGATCTGCCTGTCGCGGTCGCCATACCTCCGTACCCCGCGCCGTCCGAGATCGCAAGCATCACCGAGCTACGTCGCGACACCGGCCTCCTCCATCGAGATGCGCGCCACCGTGACCACCAGCAAGGCAGCACCATCACCACCACGATGGGCTTGCACCATCGCGCCCACCGGTGCGATCGATGCCTGGTGGTGGGTCTGCTCCGACAGCGACGGTGGGTGGGCCGATCTGTGGAAGCGAGCAGTTGTGGTTGTGCTGTCGCCGGCCGTGGGTGGGCCGATCGATGAGGATGTACATTGGTGTTTGGTTGGTGGCAATCGCCGGTGAAGAATAGTAGTGGCCGTTGTTGGCCATTTGCCCTCGCCGAAAATGGTGTAAGGCGTCGAGCAGGAGACTGGTGCCTACGGTGGTGGCCCATTGTTGGGTCATGGTGGTCTGATCAGTTGAGTTTGTGGCCGGCGGTGGTGGGGAGGGGGGCTGCTGGCGGCATGGGGCGGCGGAGGGAGGCTTCCGGCGGTGACTTCAGATTTAGGGTTTAAATTGTGGAGAGAGAAAATTATACTTTTTGTGACGATATACTGTACAGGGGTAGTATTGCTATTTTCAAAATACGTAATGAAAAAAATTATACTTTTTGGACGAAATACTGACGATTGGATAAAAGTGTTACTTTTTTTAACGTTTTTGGTCACGTATGTTACATTTTGAAACTTTGTGTTCTCGCGTGTAATTACTTCCGAACCTAAGGGACATTGGTGTAATTAGCCCAATATATTAATTAGAGGAAAGATTCAGAGTATAAGTGCATTATTCTCATCTTTAACCAGGGAAGAAAAGAAAAAGAAATGGCCCTCACTTCATCATGATTTGAGGACATAAACTCACGCTCACTGAGGAGAGTGGAATTTCTTATGCGCCACAGATAGATGTAGGTGTAGCCCGTAGGGAAAGGCACAGAAAGTAGCCCTAAAATGAATGAGAAGGTGTCTTGTGACTTTTTGAGACTCCATAAAATTACAAAAACTAAGGAACAAAAGTCTCTCTCTCTCTCTCTCTCTCTCTCTATAACTATACAGAAAACTGGTGTCTCTATTATTGGAGAGAGACGGAGAGAGGGACATATTGAAAGGTAAAGAGCCCCAACCCACCTCCAGTTTTCGAGAAAGAGAGAAACATAAAGAAGCTCAGAGAAGGAGAAGGAGAAGCAGCAGCAGCTGTTTAGAGATGGTGATGATTATGAGAGAGAGCTAACGAAGTAGTAAAGAGGTCTTTGTTGCAATTTCCTTCCATCTCTCTCTCTTTTTCTGCCTGTTCTCGCTCTTCTGCTATCAGTGGCTAAGAAACTCACCGGTCCCTCTCTCGAAGAGACTTTTTTCATCAGAAAAGCCAAAGTGACAGAAACGAGCTAGTATTAGTCTCAGTAGTAGTAGCAGCAGCAGCAGCAGCAGCAGCTCAACAGAAGCAGCCTCTGTATCATCAATAATTACTCAGGAAAAAAGTCATACCCTCTCCCCCCCCCCCACCCACGACAAGATCTCCCTTTCTCTCTCTAGATATCTTTCTTCTGTCAAAATTTTCAGTCTCAGAGACCCCACTTGCAAAACAACCCACATAGATAGATAGATAGATATTTCCCAAGATTTGGACATATATTAATTATCAGAAGAATTTGGTAAGCTTAACTAGCAGTTGTGGCTACTACAAGGAGGCTGCAGCCATCAGATTCAGGGGCATTTGCTGACTGGGTTGCTTCATCTTCATCAGCTAGACCCATTGAAGATCTCTCCTTAGGGTTCAATGCTGGCCCCACCGCCGCTGGTGGCGGTGGGGGCCATGGACCCCCCACCGCGACCGGCGGAATGTGGTCGTCTTCCGCCAGGCAAATCAACTACGGCCTACCTCATGATATGGGCATGGTGGGTCTTCGTGACGTCTTTGTGGTGGCACCAGCTTCTTCTTTTCAGCACCATCACGAACCCATCATTTCCGACTCGATCAATGGTTCAAACGCCGGCACCGCTCTGGGCGTTGGAGTCGGCGTGGGCGTGATCCCTCTACTCACTGCAAACATGAGTGGTGGTGGAGTAGATGACGATGTGATGAACAGCAATCGAAATAGGAGTACGGCAATCCAGTTTTGGCAAAACCAACAAATCCAGAACCCGAATTACATGAAAAAACCCGTTTCCTTCGAGCCACCCAATATGCTTCACAGCGGCGGCGCCGGTGTAGGGTCAGGATCGTCCGGCACGATGACGTGCCAAGACTGTGGTAACCAGGCAAAGAAAGATTGTACCCACAGACGATGCAGGACTTGCTGCAAGAGTAGAGGGTTTGACTGCGCAACCCACGTGAAAAGCACGTGGGTTCCCGCAGCTCGCCGCCGCGAACGCCAGCTTATGGGTGGGGCGGCGGGTGCCACAGCGGGTTCGTCGGGTTCGACCTCGGGTGCCAAGAAGCCTAGACTCACTTCCCAGACCACGACCACTTCTCATACTTCAACTTCTAACACCACTCCCCCTAGAAGTTTTGACACCAGTTCTAGCCATCAAGGTATGTGCTTTTCTACTGAGTTCTTTTCGTGAAATTTCCTTGCCGATGGTGTTCTACCTGTGCAAATTGAAGGATTCAGTTTATAATTGCTAGAATTGTGGAATGAACAGATGCCAGTTTTAAAGAGGCATTGCCGGGACTAGTTCGTGCTCCTGCGGTGTTCAAGTGTGTTAGAGTGACAGCTGTGGATGATGGCGATGACGAGTATGCCTACCAGGCTGTTGTAAAGATTGGTGGGCATGTTTTCAAAGGCTTTTTGTACGATCAAGGGGTTGGAACAAGGTCAGCAACAGATGAGTTTCCTAATATCTCGGAGTTGCATTTAGGGGGTACTAGTGGTGGTGGTGGTGGAGGAAGGAATGTTACTTCGTCGGCGCCGATTCTTGATCCAGACCCATCAGACGTTTATGCTGCTTCTGGTGGTGGATTGCTAGGAGGTTCAACTTATGCTAATGCTATAAATTGAACTAATTCTATTTTCAGGCGTAAAACCTCAAGTGACTAATGACATGATAGAGATCCAAATGTCTTAAAGCTTGGTTAGAACTTCTAATTTCGGAATAGGGTTTCATAAATTGTTTTGGCTTACCACATGTGAGCCCTGTGGCCTATGTTGGCTTCTATGTGCTTCATTCACTTCTTCATCTCCTCTGTACTTGACCTTATTATTGTACACAGACTACCTGCATTTGCTAAAAGGAGCTACCTAGCTAGTCTAGTATTCATGCTTATAATCTTATCATTTTTTCTTTTCTGATAATAACGTTGTCTTTCAGTTACTATATATATATATATATATATATATATATATATATATATATATATATGTATGTATGTCAAATCAACTGTTGAAAAGAGTTTATGCATCATCAAGGGACATGGAGGAACGGACCTCCTTTTTTTGCGAATTCCATATGTTATCATTCCTACAATCGTTTATGTTCAATAGAATTAGATCTTTTCTCTCAGGTTCCCTTCTTGCTGATTAGCCCCAAATAATTCGTGCTCCATCTGTTTCAATCATGCATACCGTTTGCTTTGCTTTGCTTGGTTAGCCTGTTCATCATCAACATGAAACTATTCGAGAGTTCATCATTGCATGGATTGGTGCTAGTTGTAGTGTCACACTATCTTTCACTGCTGAAAGGTGAGGAGCTTTCAAGGCAAATATATTACTGCTTCTGAACCATCTAGTGAGAAAGACCTGTGTGATACCATGTTTCCATTCAAGCATGCTGTTTTCTATCTTAATTTGTCCAGTCACTCATTGCAGGAATACGATTAATTGAAGTCCTCCAATTTTGCAATTTTTCACCTGTTAGTTTGTATAGAATTTTCTTGTCAATTTTGCTAAATTAAACTTTCTTCTTGATGACCTTTACATATGTAACTTTTTTTGTGAAAATTATTCTGTAAATGCTTCTTTGTGATAATGCTTGATATTTAAGTTTTTAGGTGTCTTGTATGAATGTGGCGATTATGAACAATTCAGTGTATGGTACAACTTACCCGCCACCACAATTCTTCTTAATAGTATAATTTGCTGCATAAGATGCTTGTTTGTCATGTAATGATAATCCCACCAGCTGCTGCATTTTTTTCCTGTGCTGATAATAACAGTGTGTAGGAATGTTGACTAATGTGGATAGGATGAAGTTCTTTATGTTATCTATTGCTGGTTGGCTTTCTGGCCTGAGAGTGTGCAATATAACATGTTTAGTTGTAAAACTTTTCAACATATATTGCAGCCACTTGTTATCTAAAACTTGTTAGTAAACTGCGGTCCTCTTGCTGCCGCGGACACCAAATACATGTCTGAGGAAGTAATCAGATGTCTTTTTCCATTCTGCAGTTTGTTCTTAGATGCCAAAGGTTTTAGCGTCTCTATTAGACAATCATTGTCATCCTATATATGTTGTAGTTCCCTCCTTTGGTCTTCCTTTTTCAACCTTGTTTGTGGGGTTCTACCAGTGTGGAAGATTACATTGACTACCCTTCGAGGTCAAGAGGGTGGTGGTACAATTTTAACTTGGTTCATCATTGTATGCCGTTTTCATGGCGTAGGTGATTTTCATGTTGGCATTTGTTAGACCTTCTTGAGTTAAACCTATTATTATGTGTCAATTATCCATCTATCTACTTAGGGAAACTCCATTATGTCCGCGGTGCGCACGTGTAGCCTAGAGAGTCCCTCCGAACGTCCAACCACCACTCCGGGTAGTTTGGTTACCCAAGCTCGGGTAATGGCCTACGGATCTAGGTAAGTATCAGTATCTCCTCCCTGCCCCCAACACGTGCACACACACATGATGAAGAAAAGAAGTATTTGATCTGTCAGCCGCTATCGCCTGTGAACTACAAAGACTAAACGGCTGGCCTGAATCATGTGCCTCAGGCCACAGATGTCCTTAGTCCATATGCATAGAGATATGCTAGTTGTATACTCCGACATCTCTATTTGGGTTAGTTGTTGGCAGGCCGATCACTTAGATCTGTTTATTCATTCATGTAACTAACTGAACCCAATTTTAAGTGAAATATACGCTTTCCAGGTTTTTCTTGGAGTCCCAGTCTCTCTCGCCTCTCAATGCTTTTTCCCTCCTTTCTTTCTCCATATCTGGCTTATATTTCTTATACACGAGCGTGGAGACACACAGATATATATATATATCTACAAACACATATGTACACGCATTCATACGTGTATATGCACATACTATATGTTTTTGCATAACTATATGTATATATTATCCAAAAATTTTCCATATGTACACTGTTCTAATGGGTAGTTTTTGACGACGTCAACCTTGATTTCTTGTGCACTGACTTAAAAACCTGCATCTTGATAACCAAGGTAGTTTTTTACTTGGTAATAAGAAAAAATTTTCGTTAATATTTGACAAAAGTCATCCCGGCTACAAGAGAGATGATAGTTAGGACAGATTACTATATCTAACATATTACAAAATAGGAATTTAAACGTCGTCTACGTTTATGGAACCAGCACTAAAAGTATGTAAATCTGCTGTTGTCCGTGTTATAGATGCGATTGATCTTGCTTTGCAAGCAAAGGCCACAAGGGATGCTGCTTAAGGCATTTAGGAATCAATTAGTTCAATTAGGGTTCGATTGGATTATGGCTAATTAATATTAATAGGGCTTATTAGTGTTAATTAGGGTTTAGTTAATGTTTATCGGGATTAATCCTAATTAACCCTAATTAGGTTAACTAGGGTTTCAAAATAATGCTTTGTAATGAGCATTTGGATGTTCAGTTTAGACAATTTGAAAAAGCTATGTGTTTATAAAACAGTGTTTCGACTCGTGTTCTGTGTTCTATATCAAAGGATATTTGATACACGTTCTCATGTGTTTCTCCGGGTGCATACAGATCTGGTGTTCTAACATCCGTCAAACCTTGTAAGGCAAGGTTAGATGACTGTTAGAACACTTAATCGATGTCATGTACTTGGAGAAATGCAGGGAAGTACTGCCGAATTTTCTGCAAACATATGACTAAGCATGAGTTCTTCACTGTTTTATAAACATGTGCTTTTCTGAATGGGATAGGACTACGGACTACTACCTATTAGAGAATGGAGGAGAAATATATAGACATGTTGTCACAATTATGCATTCATATTTACATCGACTCTGCCTAATGACTGGTCATAATTGAAGGTGGTATACAGTACGATAATTCAGTCGTCATGTCGGTCGATCGAAGTTGGATGAAAAGGAAGAATGCTGATAATTTTGAGTGTTGCGTTGACGAATTTCTCGACTTCGCTTACGCGCATCCTGCACATGTTGACCTTGATAAGATAAGGTGTCCGTGTGGTAGATGTGAGTTGTTGCATTGGAGAAAAAGAATTGAAGTAAAATGGCATCTTCGTCGGTACGGTTTTATGGGTGGATACACAAGGTGGACGCAGCACGGGAAAATGATAGTATTGTCCTCCAACCCGGCTAGTCAAACTGAAGTTAGGGAGGAGGCACGATATGATTACCGAGATATGATTATGGATGCTGGGCATGCTAATGTTGACTGGGGTAACGACGGTGGTGACGACGGTCCCCAACCGCCGAACGAGGGGGCTCATCAGTTTTATGAGTTGTTGAGAGCTGCGGAAGAGCCGCTGTGGGATGGAGCTCCGAAACACACACGGCTGTCTACGGTTAGTAGGTTATTACAGTTGAAATCAGACCACTGGCTGAGTGAGAAAGGTTTTAACGAGTTTGTTACCTTAATCAAAGAAATTATGCCCGAAAGTGAAAAGTTACCGCCGTCGTACTATGACGCGAAGAAGATGATGAGGAAACTTGGGTTGAGCTATGAGCGGATAGATGCGTGCAATAACGATTGTGTATTGTTCTGGAAAGAGAATAAGGATTTGTCACGATGTCCAGTATGTGATCATTCGAGGTACAAACCGGACAAAGGGAAGAAGAAAAACATTGCATGGAAGATATTATGATATTTTCTGGTCACACCACGGCTTCAGAGAATGTACTACTCCTCCAATACGGCTGAACATATGAGGGCTCACCGTGAGACTCGTAGCAACGATGCCGATGTGCTGACACACCCAGCTGATGGAGAGGCGTGGAAGGAGTTTGACCGCAGGCATCCAGTCTTTGCTCAGGAAGTTCGGAATGTTAGACTTGGTCTGGCAACCGATGGGTTCAACCCTTTCGGTCAGTCTACCACGCCTTACTCCTGTTGGCCTGTTATTATTGTCCCGTACAACCTTCCACCAGGCATGTGCATGAAGAAGCCGTACATGTTCTTGTCGTTGCTTATTCCGGGGCCGAAGAGTCCCGGTAAGGACATAGATGTGTATTTAAGGCCGTTGATTGATGAGTTAAAACAGTTATGGAATCATGGAGTCGAAACATATGATGCATCCCTTAAACAAAATTTTCAGATGAGGGCTGCTTTGATGTGGACTATACATGATTTCCCCGCATTGGGAATGACGTGTGGCTGGAGCACACATGGGAAGCTAGCATGCCCTGCTTGTATGGGCGTGAACCCCGGTCATACGTTAAAGCACGGGGAAAGCCCTCGTGGTTCGGATGTCACCGTAAGCTTTTGCCACCGGGCCATCAGTTTCGTAGGCAGAAGGATAAATTTGACGGGACAATCGAGCGTGAGGTTGTCACACTGGACTACCCATCTGGTGAAGAAGTGTTCTCACACCTGGAGGCACTTGATACTGACATACCACACGGCAAGGGTGTGCCAGATCAGAAGATTCCAGGGTATGGGAAAGAGCACAACTGGAAAAAATTTTGTATCTTCTGGGAGTTAGCCTACTGGAGGACGCTCGTTATCCGAAACAACATGGATGTGATGCATATTGAGAAGAACGTTTTTGATAATGTGTTCAACACAGTGATGAATGTCAAAGGAAAATCGAAAGATCACCTTAAAGCGAGAAGGGATCTACAACAGTTGGGTGTACGCCGTGAATTGCATCCTCAGACAGTCAGCGGGAGGACGATACTTCCGAAAGCACCTTACTGTCTAGACAAGAAACAAGTGGAGAAGGTCTGTCAGTGGGTTAAGAATTTGAAGCTTTCGGATGGGTTTGCGTCCAACATATCTCGTTGTTGCAATGTATCAAAATGCAAGTTCCAAGGGATGAAGAGTCACGACTGCCACGTATTCATGGAGAGATTCATTCCTATTGCCTTCCGGGGACTGTTGCCACGGGTTGTTTGCGAGACTTTGACTGAATTATCTCATTTCTTTCGAGATATATGTTCTACGATCCGGGTGAGTAACATGGAAGTGCTTGAGAAGAACATTGTGGTGACGATTTGCAAGCTGGAGAAAATCTTCCCACCTTTGTTCTTTGATTCAATGGAGCATCTGCCTGTTCACTTGGCATATGAAGCTAAGATGGGTGGACCCGTGCAATATCGGTGGATGTATCCCTTCGAGAGGTAATCTTTAAATTGTTACAGTTGTTCGTTTACACTTAATGCGACACCTGTTATCATTGATATTCCACCTAACTCGATTCGCTAAACTTCTAGGTTCATGTTCCATTTAAAGAAAAAAGTCCGCAATAAGGCTCGGGTTGAGGGCTCAATTGCGGAGGCTTACGTAATGGAAGAACTTGTAAACTTTTGTAGTCAATATTTCGGGCCTGATGTTGATACAAGGTTAAATCAACTAGGCCGAAATGAGCCCGGATCAAGCACAAATTTGGAAGGGCAATTGTCAATATTCAAGCAGTCTGGTAGTCCGTTCGGCCGAACGTATACTCGATGGCTAACGGATGAAGAGTACAGTGTTGCAACAATATATGCCCTTCTAAATTGCGATGAAGTTTCGGCATTCGTTGAGTAAGTTAATGTCTTAATTCACTTACATTGCTGTACATAATTGAAAGTGTGTGATAAGTGAGTCAATTATATTGGTTTGCAGTGAGTTCGATGCGGAATCTTTAATCACTGATCATGCTGTACTTGAATCTCATCGGAAATCACAATTTGTACAGTGGTTCAAAAGGCGTGTAAGTCCTTAACGAAATTATATTATGTGTTATATACAGTTCTGTGGCCAATTAGTATACTGATTTATCCTTAATTTTTACCGTCATCTACAATAGGTTCAGTCAATGGATAGACCAGTGGCCTCCTGCTTGAAATTACTAGCTAAAGGCCCTAACAAACAAGCATCCTGTCATGGAGGCTATATCATCAACGGGTTTAGGTTTAACGTAAAAGATGATGACCGAACAAAACAAACCCAAAACAGTGGAGTCTTGGTCAACGGCGACTGTTATGCTGAGAATTGCATGGACTTTTACGGAGAGCTAGATGAGATTGTTGAGCTAACATATCTGGGTTCCCAAAATCACCTGGTAATGTTCAAGTGTACGTGGTTCGATGTCACATGCAGTAGAGGAATCCGTGTTAGCTCTCAAGGGATTGTAGATGTCAATGTCAAGTCAAGACTTGCATCAGACGAGCCCTTTGTGTTTGCTAGTCAAGCTGCACAAGTCTTTTACGCCAAGGACGTCGCCAATCCCAAATCTCATTGGTATACAGTTATCAAGTCCAAGAAATTGCCCGTGACATATGACAGTGAGCTAGACTCCTTTCAAGCCGACCAACCACCTGTCTTGTTACCTGTTGAGGTCAACAACGAGGAGGACGATCTTCCTCTTCCAACAACACTTCATGTAGGAGAAGAAGTCGTAGATGATGACGTGGAAGACGTAGAAAGTGTTGGAGATGATGTGACTGAGTCTACTGATGAAGAGGATGAATTAGAAGATGAAGAGGACGACGAGTCCCACGAAGAAGAGGACGACGAGTCTAGTGAGGAAGATGATGATGATTCCCAACTGAAAATGATTGACTTGTAATGTTGTAACATCACGGAAAAAATGTAGTAACATTTTAGAACTTGGTTCATATTGATGTGTTTTTGGACCTCCATTCATAATATTTAGTGTCGATGATGATTTATGCCAAATTATTATTTTTAATGTGTTAATGTCTTTGCAATTTATCTATACGAAGTCAGATATGGATAGGATACGAGCTATTCATGGCCGGGCTGGACGCCGAGCTGCTTCCACCTCGTCATTGCTCACTGATGACGAGGCACAGAGTGATGGCGTACAGCCCCAGCCCCAGCTGTCGACTTCGCCATCGCCCCCGCCCCTGCCTGACACAAATTCATCCCACACGCGCGTTGATTCTCCTTCTTCTATGGGTTCTACCACAGGTATAGTTGATAACGGTATTTAGTACATTTTTGCTAATTTATATTTGAAGTATATTTGAACTGTATTAATGTCTGTGTTTTGTAGGATCTCGACGAGGCCGTGGCCCGACACGCGGGGTACGCATCGACCCCCAGCGTAAACAGAGAGTTACGCTCACCCAGGAGGGCCTGTAAGTAAAAAAAATCACATCATGCCTTATTTTGTACATTTGGGATGTTAATTTATATTTGAACTGTATTAATTTATTTATTTACTTCTTTGGCAGGATCCTGGAGAATCAGGCGAGGACGAAGATCGGCGTTCTTGTGAAGGGCCGATTCTTCGAGCCACGCCTGTACTGGAAGGACTGGGATGCCATTGCGAGGGAGTTCCTATGGGAGGAGTGGCTGGTACGTTGAAGTATTTTTTCCTGCGATAGTATTTGTTTAATTAGAGTTTGTTTTCTAAATTAATTTGTGTTATTGAATGCCTTGTAGGAGGGGTTCACGTTTGACTTGGCTGATCAGCAGGCACTGGGGCGGCAGGCCTTCTTTTCTTACATCGCCAAGAATTACCGTCGATGGCTCCACGACGCACGGGACCGGGCGAAGAAGATGCTGCCGATGTCGGAGATGAAGACATATCCCCTACATTGGATATCTCCAACTGTATGGGGGGATATGATAGATCGGTGGGCTGCGGATCCAGGCTAGGACGCCAAGAGTAAGAAGGGGGCCGAGAACAGACAGAACAGAGATCTGACACACACGGGGGGGTCGGTGCCACACGACATCGTCTGACACATGAATGCGGTCCAGAACCGGATCTGGAGGAGGATGAGGTTGTAGCTCTGACGTATAATCAGACACACGTGCAGAAGAAGGACAAGGACGAGGCTCGCCGGGCCGGCGACTATGTTTCGGATATTGCCCGGCGGATCGATGTAAGTCGATGTGTTTAATTAAGTTAATTTTTTTTTACTATCCTCAATGTCTGTTGCGTTAATTAATGCCCTAACATATCTTTAAATCACTGTTTTTGTAGGCCTCGTATGAACAGCTTAGGAAGTCCGGACAGCCATCAGCGTCCACTAGTACGGGTGCGAGTACTGGGGCGTTGAAGCGATGGCTGGATACGCCGGAGGTCGTCAATCGGCCGAAAGGCCGCATACGCGGCCTGCCTAGCACGACTGCTCGTGCCATGATAGGAATGTCCTCACCCCCACTGCCCTACACAGACACCGGATCCTCGGCATCCGTTGGACGAGGAGGAGATCCAGAGCATTGCTACGGTGGTGTTGAGGCTGATCAAGGAGCAGGATAGCAGGGTACCGCTGCCGGACATGCTGAGCCGGCCCCGGATCAGCAGGATCCAGATCCGGGACTCGTCAACCCCTAATGAGCCCCTTCTCGTGCCCGGTCCCAGCTTCTATATCATGACTATTTTTTATAATTGATTGTATATATTTCTTTGTGTATTGATTATTGTACGTTGTTGAGAATTGTATATTGATTATTGTGCGTTGTTGAGAATTGAAATTTTCATTACAAGTCTGGGTAATAGAAAAATTAAAAAAATTGACTTTTGGCGACGGATTAATTTCGTCGCCAAAAGTGTTTCTCCTATTAACTTTTTAGCGACGAAATATTCCGTCGCCAAAACTCTTATTTAGTGACGGAATGTTCCGTCGCTAAATTCACAAAATAGAAAATAAATTAAAATATGTAAAATATAACTAGCGACGGATATTCCGCCGCTAATTAATAAATAAAT
The DNA here is from genome assembly GCA_033070095.1 of Escallonia herrerae. Lineage (NCBI taxonomy): Eukaryota > Viridiplantae > Streptophyta > Magnoliopsida > Escalloniales > Escalloniaceae > Escallonia > Escallonia herrerae. The sequence continues at coordinate 173,877 of JAVXUP010001418.1, read as the reverse complement.
TCGTTACAAAAAGTCCAATATTAGACGACAGATTTGAAAATTTTGTCTCCAAACTATTAACGGGCTTTTTTATGAGGAACTTTTAGCGACAGTATGTCCGTCGCTAAAACGTTTAGCGACGAAATTTGGGCTTTTAGCGACGGATTTCCCCGTCGCTAAAAGCCTTTTTTCTTGTAGTGGTATCCACCCATGTTTGGTGTCGATCCTGCACCCTCAGATGGCCATAATTGAAACTCACCATACAGGATGAAGTGTCATTGTCTAGAAGGTGACAAGAATGGCATGTTTCGAGCAATAGGCTACCATGCCCTGTATATCCTCTTGCTAACCTACCCAAAGAGCTCCACTATGAGAATGTTCGGGGGCAAACCCAGTAGAATTTACAAATCCAAGGGAGCAAATTTTTTTGTTTGCTTCATCCAGTTGTAACATAATTTCTTGCAGAAATGCTATTTGCGGGTGATGTAAACAGATCAGTTGAAAGGCTGAATGAACTGTTCGAGGCTGACCCAACGTAAGACAATTTCAGCTAAATATCCTCATTGATCAACTGGGGGTTGTTGAGGAACAACACCCATAATCCATTTGGATAATAAATTGTTTTTGGCTGTCAACTTGCGTTTCTTAATTTCTACAGTTCGAAGACCCCCAGAATCCGAAGAGATAATTTTGCAGATCTCTTTTTATGTGCTTTTGATAGAGTAGCATAAAGAGTTCTAAGCTTAAGGCGCTTCTATTTAGGTGTCTCTACTGAATCTTGCTCTGCAAAAAATAAGTCTAACAACCATTTTTTCGGGTTCTGTTACTGATATAGATATGTTGTAGTGTGAGTTCAAATTTAACAGATACTAATGTATAACGCCGGTAAGGAGCTTAGCCTAAATAATAACCACTATATGCAAGCATGGTACAGGAACAAAGAGCCAATAAATATATTGAAGAAGGGTGTGAGAGTGGAACCTGGTGTCAGCTTAGAAGGTCTAATGACCTTGAGTTTCTTGAGACTGCCCCTGGTAATATTGCCCTAGGGATGCTTTGGAGAAGCATGCAGATTCAAGCTTATAGAGGAATCGCTACTTGCATAGTCATTTGTTAAGAGAAAAGAAGGAGAGGATTCTTCAGTTGCTTCCTTAGAGAAATTATTACTGGGTCTTGGTCTATGACATGTAGCATATGTGTATCCTTTGGAAATGCCTCATCATACATCGGAACGTAGAAGCAGTTGGTCGAGAAGCCTATGGTCACATAATCCAAGTCTTTGATCAAGTCACTAACCACCTCCAGTTGGATGCTATCCCCATGTAAATCTTACATCCCGTAGTTGACAAATGGGTCTAGAATATGGTCAATGGTTTTAGTAAGTGTCATAGTCTTTTGTCCATCAAAACGTTTTCCTGCCGGTAAAGTTTTCCCTGCATTAATTGCTGGGGCCATGAAGGTAGGTTTTTTTATCAGACGAGGGTGTTTTGATGGAGTTGGTTCATGCATGAGTTCTTTCCCCGGGTGATGGTAATCAGTCTTAAGTGTTACTGGGGGTGAAGCTTGTAAGGTTGCTAACTATGATGGTTCCAACTGCAACATTCCCTGAGCAGAGTTGATCTTAGAAAAATATGAATCCCTTAGCTTGAATTGGTCAGAAGGAAGGATGGTAGCAGATGACCTTAGCAACATATGAATCCCTTATCTTGAATTGGTCAGAAGGAAATGAGAGGGTAATAGAAGGAACGATGGCAACAGGTTGACGAGGTGTCTCTGTTATGAAAAATGGAGGAGATATGGGCGAGGGATAGAAGGGACGAGGTTCAAACAGTAGAGGCTTTGCCTGTTCAGGTAAGGTGGGGTAATCACTTAAATAGGTTGTGAGAAGATTGAAGGTATTTGAGCCTGAAAGAAGGTTAGGTTGGAGCGAGGGATATGGGCCAAGACGAGGGTTAAGTTTGGAAAGGATGATGGAGTGAGGAAGGCCAGAGAAGGGCTGGAGATTGGGAAGTCCAATCAATTGGAGAAGTTGGTTGGATTGGGCCTAACCCAATATGATTTTTTTAGTAGGCTTAAGAAGCCTGGTTCATGTAGTTCCACGTGAGTGCTGCTCTGTCCCCCATTAGCTTCATAACCTATTTCGCTGGCTTCTCCCTCCACTGGCCATTTGTCTTGGCTTAGAGATGTCAAACGGGCCGGGCTTGGGCCGCCCGACCCGGGTCCATCGGGCTTGAAGCGAAACCGGGCTGGGGCCGGGCCAGGGAGGTAGCCATCCGGGCCGGGCCGGGCCGGGCCGACGGAGGAGAAATGCTAGGCCCGGTCCAGGCCCTGGCCCTAGGCCCAATTTCTAGGGCCGGGCTTGGGCAGGCCGGGCCCTTTTTTTAATTTTTTTTTAAATTTTCTTGTTATTCAATTTTAAATTTCATCTTTAGGCATGTCCAATTTTCAAATTTTGACAAATCTAATTTTTATCATTTTATTTCGTTATATGTAATATTCATATATATGTATGTATGTATAGATATATTTATTTGTCTCTCATTTTATTTTTTGCTATATGTTAAATCTTTTCTTACTCTTCTTGGTGATCTTTATTAATAAAATCTGAACACATAACAATTATTACTATTTAAGAGAGACTGTTTCTACTATTTGATATTTTACTTCAAACTAATTGGCCGAAAACCCGAGATTGATACATGTTAATTCCCGAGACGATCTTTAGTAATAAGTATAGAAAAATAAATGTGTTCATAGGCCCTCCTCATTTTATCCGGGCTTGGGACCGGCTGCTTGTAAACAAACAGGCGAAGTTACCTATTTTTTTATATATACGAAAAAATATATATCTTGCTTGTAAAAATTTATTTTATATATATGAAAAAAAGTATATTTTGTGAAAAAATTTATTCTTAAAACTTAAGAGAAGGAAAATAAAAAGAAATTACCTAATCATCCGGAAGTACTTCAATATCCGAGTCACTGCTCTTCCTATCATCAATCGGTTTATCTTGCTCGCGGTATTTCGCATCAAGATAATCCTTCCAACATACACATAGCTCGAGCGACTCGGGGTTAAGACGACTCCTCCTGTCATCCAAAACCCTCCCGCTGGCTGAAAATGCCGACTCTGAAGCAACCGTGGAGGCTTGCACTGGCAGTACATCCCGTGCAATTTGGGATAAAGTTTTATACATGTTTTGATTTTGTTTCCAAAAATTTAACAAATTAAAATTAACCTGTTCTTGCATTGATAAATCAGAATAATGATCAGTATTTGCATATACACCAATCTCATTAAAAGAGGAAAAAGTAGACGAACCTGCCGAATTAGAAGTACCTTCACCTGGTAGTTGTCTTGCTACTAGATGTTCAAAGCCCTTAAGGTATGGCGCATAATACCTCTCAACAGTGGATGATGTAGCTCGCCCGCGCACGTCAGCAGAATTACGATAGAGGTTGAACAATTCCTCAAACCTCTTGCTCACTTTTGCTGTGAGTGCGGTTGTCTCCTCTGCTGTGTAGCACATTAATTTCGATATCTCTTGTATCGAGGCGTTCACGCCATGCAACTTTAACCTAGGATCTAAACAAGTAGCCACAGCAAAAATAACAGGCAGTCTACTCCAATATTTATTAAACTTTTCATCCATCACTTTTACTATTTCCCTAAAGGGTCCTATATATCTCCATTTTGTTAACATTGTAGCCATCTTGAGAATTTCTATTACAGCGAGAGGAGAGGTGGGATAGTACGTACCAGACAATAAATTGGTAGACGTGTAGAATACCTCCAAAAATTCAGCTAGGTATGTGGCCATCTGCCATTCCTCTTGAGTTGGCAAGCCGGCTGGGAACTGGGTTAGTAGAAAATGCGTATAGACTTCTCGGTATGCCAGAATGTGTAAAAGCATATGGTATGTAGAGTTCCACCTGTGGACCACATCTGTAACTGCTCTCCTGCGAGGCATATTATATTCAACACACAACGTTTTAAATTGTTGTGTTCTCGGACTCGAGCTATTAACATACGCTGTCATACCCCTCATTTTGACAAGAATATCTCCTGCAGCAGCTAAACCATCTTGAACAATTAAATTAATTATATGACAAACACAACGAACATGAAATAATTGACCAGAAAGTACAGGTTTGAGGCTCTCCTTTAAAGCATCAACAGCAGCTGTATTGTTAGAAGCATTATCAAAACTAATACTCATAATCTTATCCTTTAATTTAAATGTGGTACATGCTTTTAATATAAGAGTAGCAATGTTCATTCCATCATGCGGAAAAGGAAAGAGCTCGAAAGCGATGATTCTCTTGTGCATAACCCAATCTGCATCAATCCAATGAGCGGTCACACAAGAATAACTAACAAAAGTAAATGGAGATTGCCAAATATCAGAAGTAAGACTAACTTTACCGTCAAATTTATCGAAATAATCGATAAGGCGTGCTTTAGCAGCATTGTACTGTCGGAGTGCATCGGATCTAGTTGTGTTTCTATGAACCTTTTTGTACAAAGGTTGAACGTATGTGTTCATATATCTAGAGTGCTTAGGATTATCGGCAAAAGAAAAGGCTTGTTCATCGTGAATAACAAATTCAGCGAGACCGTCTCTTTGCTCTCGCTGATTATAAACAAATAACTTACCGTCAAAAGATAACTGCGTTTGGGTAGGTTCGACGTGGCCTTGTCGAGGTGCACACAGAGGGTAATGCCTGTTAAGATGTCCATTACCACTACCAGACGAAAATAATTTAGCACAGTACTTACATCGAGCTTTTCGGATGCCGTCCACCGTAACTACATCGAAATGATTCCAACACTCGGCTTTTTTTTTTTCCCCTTTTGGACTTCTGGCTCATTACCGGAGGCATTGCTCGGCCCTTCTTCATCATGACCAGGCATAGGGTTGAGATTATGCCACGGAGTAGTAGCTTCGCCAACCGAGCTGCGTCCTTGACTATAATGCGGGGGGTCTTCATCAGGCGTGTATTCAAAATCTGGAATGTTTTGATTGAACTCCCAATTGGCTTGGGTATCTATCATACAGCCTGTACTCATTCGTCCAGGAACGAATGGTTGTGTTGGTGCTTGGATTGGTGTTTGTGATGGCCGTGGCGCTGGCGCTTGTGCTTGCGATGATGATGATGTTTTTCGTGATGATGATCCACGCCTCAGTTTCTTCAATAATCCAGCCATATTTCACGCTAAACTTTTTTACTAGATTGGAAATCAAAATTCGTAAGAGTAACTAAATACACAAGTATAAGAGTAGTAATAAGAAATAACAATTAAAAGAATGAACGAGTAACAAATATTAATCACTGAGGATAATTCTGATCCAATTGGAGAGAGTTAGTAATTAAAAAGCATTTAGTAATAGTAATTAATAAATAAAAATTCACTAATTACTAATTACTAGACAAAAGAATTAGAGAGTAACAAATTAATAAGAGTAGTAGTTAGTAATTAGAATTTAGTAAGAGTAGTAATTAATAAACAAGAGTACTAATTAGTAAATACTAGTAGTAATTAGCAAGAGTAGTAATTGGAGAGGGAAATAGTAGCAAAGCTTGTAGAAATATAGAATGTTTAGATAAGAGAGAGTAAGAAGATTGGTGTGAAAAATTAGAGAGAAATGGTGTGAATTTATAGATTTTAGAAACTTCACAAAAGACCAAAATACCCCTAAAAACTATCCGTTTATAGTTGTTGGGGAGGGTAAGAGTGTAAAAACCTTTAAAGGAGTTGAAAAAATTAAGTTAGACTAAAATACCCCCCAAACTAGCCGTTATATTGCTGTTGGGGGGGTAAAAGTGGAATTTTGGGGAATATATCCGTTGGAGGAAAATGGGGGGAAAAACAAAAAATTCAAACAGGTGGGCCCAGAAACCGGGCCGGATAACTGGGCCAGGGCCGGGCCAGAACCGGGCCGAAACCGGGCCGGGGCCGGGCCCGGGCTTTTCCCCCAGATTTTTCGGCCTGGTCCAAGCCCAGGCCCTAAGCCCAATTCCTCCGGCCAGCCCGGGCTTTTTTTGGGCTGGGTCGGGCCGGGCCGCGGGCCGCCCGGCCCGTTTGACATCTCTATCTTGGCTATCAGATTGTGACGTTTGAAGATCGGGTACCACTTGATCACTGATTGGGTCCGTACCGTGCGACTCACCCCATTTTTTTGTGTCCACTCTGTCTTTTACCGAGTTGTAGTCCGAGTCCGATGAAAATGGTTGTTCACCCATCAAAGGATCTGAGATCGGCGATGAAGTTTGAGATTCAATCTGTACACTCGCATCTGATTCCTATATGCCGATGACCATATAGCTTCCGAATATTCCAATTGGTTATCACCCCATGAATCTACTGAGAAATAATTTGAATTTTTAGATGAGACTCGAGATTCTGGCAGTGAAATGCTGTGAGAATATGATGTAATTTTGGTCCGTGCGGTGTGTGAACGGTATGGATACGAGAAGATAGATTAAAATCAGTATTCAATAGTGCTCGGAGGAAATTGCCTTACATCGGTTGGAGATGTTGGAGAAATCCTTCATGTACAACTTCAGCTCAAACATCAGTGCCCATTGAAAAGATTTAGAGAGACGTAGGAGCTGTCGGATAAACCCTTTGTGTACAACTTTAGCCTGTTTGAAGCACATCTGAGGTGTGGCAACAACACCCACACACATAACAAATGTGAAATAGTTTTTCAATTTGAAAATTTAGTCAGATGGATCTGTGGTTTAGCAGGAGCAGAAAAGCTCTGGGGGTTCGTCCACTGGAATGCGAACCAAATTCCAACATTATTCTATATATTTCACTGTCACTAACCAATCCAGTCAAATGGCAAGACCAATGAGGTTGCCAATTTAGTGAACCAGATCCATATAGTAGCAGTCAGTTGGAACATTGAAAACTCGAACCCATATATCCATGGTTCGAATTTGTACATAAGAGTATATTAAGTGTTCAGTCTAAGGTTGTAGGAGGAGAAGAGCTCCCTCAATTGTCCAAAGTCCATTGTGAAGGACTAAATACGCTTCATATTCAAATTCAAATAAGAGAAGAAACACAATGGTTAGTTTTTCCACTCAAATTTCTCCTTGTAGACGCCAATTATGGTTAATAAGATGTTGAAGCCTTGATTCAAAAATTTTCTTAAAGTCACAGAATTGTCCAACTAGAACTTCAGTTTTCTCTAGTTGAAGGTTTCTCATAGCGTTTTCATCTATCAAAAGCCTGATACTGTTACTGGTGTGTATGTTGTTAGGAAAATAAGGTGGGTAAAAAGGTGGTATATCTGGTGGAAGTGTGGGGGAGGAAGGTAATGACAGGGATGAGGTTGAGGGTATCTAATCCATGGTCAAAGGTGAGAGGGAAACCTAAGATATGGAACATGTATATTAAAGAAAAAGTTTCATGTGAAATCTATGAGTCCAGGCATCATCCATAAAAGGGATTGAAGAAGGATATAGAATAAGAACGTATTAATAAAGTGGATGTTCATCGTTATAAAACTGCAGTGTCAATGTAGAATTGATTTTGTGTTCATTAAATGGGTTTAACAAGAACTAAGTCAATTATAGCTACCAAAGAATTTTAAGAATTTTGGCGATAAGCATAAGTCAACAAAGTAGGTACTCAGATTAACTGACCCACAATACATTATAACCTTAGTAAAACTCCTCACAAAATAATACCATGAGGGATTTTTCAATTTTTTTAAAGGGTAATTTGAGGCTATTTATAAGAGGCCTGGGGGTTTAGGGCTGTAGAAAATTTGGATAAAGTGCATAAGTAACAATCCAAGCCGCCACTGAAAGAAATGATGAAGGGTAAAAATACCCTTTATTGGCCTGTACACTTTAATTGCCAAGGTACACCAGACAGTAAGTAGTATATATGTTAGTGCACTTTTTTTTAAGAATTACTGTGAGGCCCTTGTTCGAGGCAAAAGGTTATCTCCCATAAAAGTACATACGGATTAAAGAAAAACGGGCCCAAACCCATCTAAGGTAAACCAGACAATTAGACTCTAACTTGGGTTATGCCGAACATATACTGACTATACGTGACTGGACTAGAGTAGACAAAAATGAAAGAAAATAAAATGTACAAAAGTAAGCTAATTGAACTGGATTTGAACTAGACTGTAATAAAAATAAAAGCAAAAAATGCCTACAAAAATAGATTAACTGGACTGGATTGGATCGGACAGTATTGGGCGGGACTAAATTAGATTGAACTGGGCTGGATTAAAGTCTACATCAATAGGGTTCTACACTTTTTCCTTTTAGATGTTCTATACGCATAAAAAACTTATAAGGGCAAAGAACGCCATTCTCAAGGACTTTCTTTCTGATAATCCCCTTGATGACTTTATTTGTTTGCTACAACTTGACCATTTCCTTTTGCATAGTATGGAGTGGAATTTGACTTTTCAATTCCAAACTAACCAACAAAAGGCTTTACATCGTCTCTAAAGAACACAGTACTGGGATCAACCACTAAGTGTTCAGGAATTCCAAATCTATGCATCGGCTTTTCATGTATCAATTTCGATCACATAGGTCTAACTCACCGATTTCATTAGGAATCCTTCTACCCACTTAGCAAAATAAGCAGTGCCTCAAATAATAATCTTGTGATGCTTTGAAGACTCAAGAAATATCATTTTTGGCTAGAATTTGTTGGATCGTCCATGCTTTTTGCAATCTTGACAATCGTTTGAATACTTAATGCAATCATTAGCCATTTTGATCAACCATTGCATCTTCTTTCTAGCTTGGTGTGCTCTACAAATGCCTTTATGAGTTTTTGCCATAACTATCAAAGCTCAATCTTTCGTAACACATTTTAACAAAAGATCATCTTTTGGACTCTCTATGAAAAGATCACCATCAAGAATTACATAATTCAGTGCCTTCTTTGTCATTTTGAAAAAAATTGTTTGGTTAGTTGGACTTGACAAAAAAATGGTGATTGGAAATATCCAACCATTATCTTCAATATCTAACTCAGAAATCTCTTAGCCGAATTCTCTGTTTTAAACTGAAGTCAGCTCTTTCCTTTTAATGGTAATAATTCTTCGTGGAATAAATCTAAAAAAGTTAGGCTAGAAGTTGTTTGAGCCAAATGATTGGCTTAAATATTCTCCTACCTTGGAATATGTTAAACGACCATATCATCAAATTTATCAGCCAAACTTCTAGCAATATTGAAATATGGGCATAATTCCCAATGTTTCCATTTGAATTTGGCCCCCAGATCAATGAATTACCAGCTCAGAATCTCCAAGTATATAAACTGTTAACTTGCTATCGTATCAATTCAAAGTTCCGTTTATAAGGCATGGCATGGCTAAGTAAGAAACTTGTTATCCATTTTCAATACCATGTTTCTTACGATACCAAGGTGCATTGCTAATCTTATCAACTCCAAGTACCGCTTTTAATATAATATGCTTTGTACTATGTGGATGAGTGCGTGCATTTATCTATACCGGACTTTGCGCTCAACTCCCCACTTTCAGGTTATCAGTAAGTGTTCATAATTGTGCAGAGGATTATAAGGTATGGCTAAGTAAGAAACTTTCTACTGAAGGATTTTTATTTTATAGTCACTGGCAAATAGATTACAACAAATTGTGAAGTAGCCTTTGTTCTATTTTGAAAGACTGTACTCATACATATGTTGATTACTAAGGAATATGAAAATAAAGTTAGATTGAAAGTTTTTTGGTGTTTAGAATGCTCTTTTCTATCTTTCACGATATTTATGGTACTTGGGTGATTAAGACTTTGAATATAGCATACGTGGATTTCTCCAAAAATCCAAATTGTTATGTGCATGTCCTATTCGGCAAGGGCAGAATCATGCAAACACTCTCTTGTTGCCATTTGATATCTGGACTCGAGATGACCACAACAAGAGAAAACCACTTATAAAGATGCTTTAAAAGTGGCTAATCTGTCGGCAAAAACTTTTACCTACGGATCTTCCTTCGATTAAAGTCCGTTGGTAAACACCCCATCGCTAAAAGATTTGCGATGGAGTTTGGGGGTCTGTCTGTAAAAGTTTAACTTTTCATTACCGACAGATTTAATTATTTTTAGCGACAGAATTTTCTGATGCTAAAGATATTTTGGGTAATTTTAATTCTTTTTTGTTTTCTCAAAATTCAATTTAAAAAGACTTTTAGCGACAGACTTTCTGTCTCTAATAGAGTGTAGCTAAAAGTCAGACTTTTGGCAATGGAATTTTAGAGACAGAATGTAATATCTTGAACTTCGGGAGGCGGTTAAAAATACGATCTGGGCTCCGAAAAATAAACGGGCGTTAAATTTAAATAATGCTCGAGTATTAGTAGTGCATAGGAACTTAAAAGAATTTTGGGGCAAAATATAATTTTTAAAACTTTGGAGGTATTTTTGTAATTTTTGAAAATTAGAGGGGCTAGTTTGTAAAATTTGAAAATTAGCTACAAGATGTTGACACCTCCTCCTTGGTTAATGACTCAGCTAACTAAAACTATTAAATATTGAATTTGGATAATGATTTCGGTAAAGCAAGGAAGAAAGAAATGAAAAAAAAGAGAGAATAAAAAGCAAAAAGGGGAACCTTTCCCTTTCGGGAAAGGAACAAAAGAAACAGAAGAAGAAAAGGAACGAACAGTGAAGAAGAACAGAAGGAAAACAGAGAGGGAAGAAGAAAGAGAGGGAGCTCAGACAGAGCTAGAGAGAAACTGAGAGATTTTTCTAAGGGTAATCCCTATCCCTCATGTGTATGAAATTTCATTGTGTGTGTGTGAATTCAGGTGTGTGAAACCGTGCGTGTGTCACCGTGAGTGCCGAGTGTGCCTACGGTTATTGGGTGTGTGTTTATGTTGCGTGAGAATTTCGGGTGGGAAATTATACATGTATACGGGTAGTCATGTTAATGAGCTTCGAATTTGTGTGTGTTAGGAAGATAATGAGTGGAATTCGTGAGTTTCAGGGTGGTTGAAGTGTGTGTTCTTGAGTGTTCTTGAGAGTGGGTGTACGGGGGTGTGAGATTTTGGGTATTGAGTGAATATAGGTGTGTTAGTGTGTGATTTGTGAGAATATGAAAGTGTTGCTAGTGTTTGTGTGTGTTTTAATGGTGGGTTTCAGTGAATTTCGAAGACCATCAGTGAGTTGTGTGTGTGTTCGAACAAGGAAGATGAAGTGTGTGTTTCAGGGTGTGCAATAGTGTGTGTTTGATTTGAATAGTGTGTGTTATTGTCGCTAAAGGTGAAATTCATTTAGGCAGTTTTTAATTGAATTTTAATAAATAGTTAGAGCCAAAATTAGACAAAACTCAAAACAGTAACCCCCAATTTTTTTACGAGATCTACTCTCTGGAAAAGTGTGGGAATTTTTGGAGTCCGAGAAGGGCCCTAAATTAGGGTACTGATTGAAGAATTTATCGATTTATTTAGCATATCAAACCAAGTTATTTTAACCTGAAAATTTTATGGAAGCCCTATTTTATAGATATGATTCAGTATCTAAAATTTCGGGCCATTCGGAGTCTGATAGGTATTTTTCGTGAAACGGACATTTTAGCGCTCAGTCCAGACACCAGTATGCTTAAAATAGCGGTTTAAGATATTTTTGAGATTTTTCTGGTGCCGGAAACCCCCTGGGGTGTTTTGGTAATTTACCACCCCGAAGGGGGTATTTTGATAATTTGACCTAAGAAAGGTATTTTTGCATAAATTTACATATGGAAAGTTTATTTTAGTGATTCTACTTATGGGTAGACCATTTGGGTGATTTAAGTCCGAGAGGGGCATTTTGGTAATTTTACACCCTAGGGGCGTTTCAGTAATTTTACATACCCAGTGAAGGGAGGTTCATTTTGGGAACATGTGTGAGTTCATATTAAGTTATACTTTTGTTCTGTAGGCTGTATTCTAATGGTTCGATCATTTCGTTTAGGTTAAAGCTAAAGACTTCCGGTTAGGATAATTTAGCTGCGGATCCAGGTAAGGGATTCTATCCGAACCTTGGGTAAGAACTTTGTCCGAACCCTTATTTGATTACTCGTACTCGTAAGTACTCCTTTGATATATTTACAGCTAATGCCGAACTCTGAGTTATATATTGATATCAATATGTTCTTGCCCAGAAAACCCAAATGTTGAACCTGAATCGATTATTTGAAAATCTTGTGATGCTCGCATGTTATTGCGGGCTGAGCAAATTTGATAATTGTCTGTATCCATTCTTCTGAATTGTTATGATTATATTCGATAATTATTCACAGTCGTTTTGTTGTTTATCTGTGATTTTCTTCTGAAAATCTGATTCCTTCTGAATTGTTATGTCTAAATCTGATATCTGTTCGTAATCGTTTTTGTTGTTTATTTGTGATTTTTCTTCTAAAATTATGATTTCTTCTGAAAATCCCGAATGCTGACTTATGTCAGTATGATTATTGTTATGAGAAACTGAATTGATTTTGGGGATATGAGCTTATGCTAACGCTCATTGATATTGTTAATTTATGTGTTGACCTGGGTACCTGTTTAGTGGGGAGGCGGTATAAGGCTGGTTGAATCCTGCATGAAACGCAGGCTAGTACCCAAGTGGACTAGTAATTATTTAGTACATCATGCATGAGTACACTATATGAGCTTGCCATAATGGCATTGCAATCGCCCAGGATCAACATTTGATTTTTGATTTTCTTTAGCTAGAATGATTTGTACTTGGGTTGAAAGCCCTTGACAAACATTCATTGTACTTAGCTAGAATGAATTGTACTTGGGTTGAAATCCCCTGACAAGCCTTTATCGTACTATCTGATTTGATTCTGCTTAGGTTAAAATTCCTATGGAAATCTTGTTGTATTTTTGAAATGAATTTCTGCTCGGATTGAAATCCCTTGAGCAAGGGAAATTTTCGTGGTACTTGGAAATGTGAACTTGAAAAGGATCTTTTATTGATCAGTTTGGATCTGTTCTGATTGTTAATATGTATTTTGGTATCTATTTTTTTTATGAACTTTGCTCAGTTTGGGTAATTATTGAATTTTGATCGTTCGAAGTGTCTTGAAAATCATCGTCGGTTGGATTTTTTAGAGTCGTGTTATAATCTCTTTTGTAGTCCTTGTACGACCTTACTGAGCTCTCAAAAGCTCACTCTCCGTTTGATTCCCTTCTGCAGGTGACGACCTTGTACGACCTTACTGAGCTCTCAAAAGCCCACCACTACTGTGTAGGGAGACCCCAGCGTGGGTCAGTACTGTAAATTCATTCTTAGGAAATTTGAATTGCGAAGAACCTAAGCTGTAATGGTTTAAGCTAAGCAGTTGGTGATCTAGTAATTTGAAGAAATTGAGTTGATGTTGAATTATATGATTTGAAATATGCATTAGTGAACAGGTTTGACAGGTGTGATGTGATCCGGTAGGTTAAGGACCCGGGAGTTTGGGGCGGCGGAGCTCCGGAATTCTGGGGGCGTTACACAGAAAGTCCGTCGCTAAAAGTTTTTTTAAATTGAATTTTAAGAAAATAAAAAAAATAAATTGGCACTAAATGGAATTTCCTTTGCTAAAGTTTGCCAGTAATAACTGAAAGGGATTTCTTGCGATGGAATTTCCGTAGCTGAAGATGACGTTACAGTTTCTCCCCTTGTACTTTTAGCGATGGAATTTCTGTCCCTAAAAATCCATTGCTAAAAGTAATAACTTTTTAATTTTCTTTTTTATTTTTCAATACCCAAACCTGCTTTATGTAATTCAATTCCCACCATACATTTAAATTTATCCACAATCGACCCAATGCATCCACTGCTGATCCATCTGTAATTATTTAACCCTAAATCAGTAATCGATCCACAATGATCTCATATTTCCATCTACTTTAACACAAATATATACAAAACCATCAATATTCACCAAAATCCACACAACTGAGGGGACAAATGCATAACATGACAAATCGAAGTCATAAGGGAGCAAAAGGGGAGGGGAGGGGAAAACATGTCTGGCTCAGTCGTTGTCCAAAGCAGAATCTAGATCCTGCTCGTTGTCATCCATGTCTTCAGTCGCTTCATTGAAATCAGGTTGGGAAGTATTCCCTACATTAAAAGAACATACATGATATTCGTTAGTAACTGTATACAACACTTGACCAATTAAAGATTGACTTCATAAATGTGAATATATTAGTACCTGATGAGTAGACACGAATTTAGCTATGGCATCTGCAATGCGAGCAATGTAATCCGGGTCTAACTCTTCCTGTGGGTTCACTTTCTATGTGTGCGCAATAGAGGGTTGGATTGCTCCCATCACGGGACATGTAGTCAACTTAGGGTCGTGTATTTGCCCTTTCTTCGGATCAACGACCTCGTTTTATCCAGCCACAGCCATCGAGACTCATAATCGAGGAGCTTGGTAATTGACAGGACGCATACCTAGATAACAACATTGCCCCAAAATGCGGCTTGTAAAACAATCAAAACACAACAAAATGAGTCAATGCTTGATCAACTAATAAGGAATGAAGACATCTAAAATTCAAAGACAGATTTATATAAGACTTACATGAACATTCTTGGAAAACTGGGAAACAAACTCTTCCGCAGGATATTCTTCATCTTTAGCCATTCTCATGTTCTTCATCATAAGCCATTCTCCTCTTGTGGGTCAAATCTTACACGTCATCCGTATCCAAGTTCGAGTGCTCAGCCAAGTCGCATGTCGAATAACATTGTGAGGCATGGACCCTTTCGTGTGAGTGGGATCTTGACTGGCTTTATTTGCCTTCCCACTCCTACATTTTACCTCCCAAGATGGATAAGTCATCCACCTGTCAAAAAGTTATGCCCATACTTCAGCTGAGATCCAATTAGGGGGAAACTATTTGCACTCCTCCATTAGTGCATCTATCGTTAGCTTTTTCTTTGCCCGTTCTAGTGCATTGTGTAGCCACTGCTGGTAATTTCTGGTTTTGTAGGCAAAGAAGGTAGCTTTCCGAATAGCCTCACGCACAGGCGATGCAAACTCAACTCTCTTACCATTATGAAAATAACACATTTAGTTAATCAACTCTATAGAACATATTTAAATAAATATTAAATTTTAACATAATTATACCCAAAACTTTACCCACAACCTGTCTCTCCTTCTGAGATCCCAATATGTTCAGTACAACAATAGCTCCAAAAACAGGCCTTTCAAAAGAATGTTGATTTTCATAGTCGACATTTTTCATAGTAGTCGCACGCTCGATAAAGCTGACAAAAACATCATCAGTAAGATGAAATAAGTGAACATGAATAGTTTTTGTATAAATGTCAATTGCAAGAGTGAACAATACTTACATGTCCTTCGGACTGTAGCTCTCTGTTCCTTTGGGAATATAAGAGCACCCGACTTGGAGGTCCATGGTCTTGACGAGATCCTACAAAATATGAACATTAAATTGTTTGATATACAAAGTAAAAACTAACAAGCATTTTTAAATAGTAATAATAATTGTACTTGAGGTCGAAACTGCCGATAAAGCGGAAGGATGGGCTGTTGGATGTTGATACTCTGCGTATCATCACCACTAAGCAATCCAGTGCGTCCCCATCCACGGGCACAGATGCAGCTCGTCGTCCACCGTGATCGGAATTGCCAAATTACCTATGCGTAGCTGATAACACAAACTTTATGATAATATTAAGTTAATATATAGATTTATTTACTATAAAATGGATGAACGAGTAAGGTAGCATCTTACTACAGAGTAATAAAGTACAAAATAATAGGGAAGTAGCTATGCACTATCTAAAAATTAAGTGAATATTTCAAGTCACGTACTATAAGTCATACAAGTCAAGATTACAAGTCAATCATTTTCACTAGACGGCATCCCAATATCTTCATCCTTTTCATCTTGAGAGTCATCATCCTCATCATCTTTGGAATTTATTCTCTTCAACTTAAGAGTCATCCTAATCATCTTCAACACTTTTTACATCTTCTTCTTCATCATCTACAACTTTTTCTCTTAGATGACCCGTTGGTTAAAGAAGAAGACCGTCCTCCTCGTTATTCACTTGAATAGATACCAAGACAAGTGCTTGGTCAGCGTGATAAGTGTATACCTTACTGTTATATGCAATTTATAATTTTTTGGACTTGATAACAGGGAGCCAATGAGATTTAGGATTTGAGTCATCTTCTGCATAGAACACTTGTGAAGCTTGACTAGCAAACACAGATAGCTCATTTGATATAAGTCTTGCCTTAATATTAACATCTATAATCCCTTGTAAGCTAAAACGCATTCTTATATTGCATGTAATATCAAACCGAATACATTTGAACATCACCAAGTGGTTTTGGATATCGAGATATGTTAACTCAACAATCTCATCAACCTCTCCATAAAAGTCTATGCAATTATCATTATAATTGTAATATCCCGAACGTAGGGATAGCCCGTTATTATTACTTTAGCGACAATTTCTGTCGGTGACGTTCCTTTGAATCTTTAGCGACAACTTTTATGAGCGATATCATTTAGGACCTTTAGCAGATATTTTTATGATTTCAACTTACGATGATGAAGCTGGTTATATGGTAATTTATAGCAATATATTTATTTATTGATTTTTTTTCGCAACAGATTATATGAGTGATGTTCCTTGGAGTATTTAGAGATGAGGTGCATGAGTAATATCATTAGAAATCATTGATAATAACCATTAGTTACCGACATAAAAAAAATAGGCACAACAGGGAATATATGAAATTAAAGGGGATGACTTTGAAAATTTTAATTTCAATTGGGTCTTTGTTTAAATATAGATATAATGAAAAAAAAAGAAGAGAAAATGATAGAGAACAAAGAGGGAAGACACGCAAAGAGAGAAGGGCAAGGCAGTTGGCCCTAGAACGGGCGGTGCCCCATCTCTCAGACCGGCTGAGCCATCGGTGACGGCGACACCAAAGGGCCACCAGGGACAACACCAGAATAGCCACCAGTCCATCCACCCAAGGGCTGCGTCGCTAAGCCCAATGTTAACAAATCTACGAAAGGCAGCACTGGTGTCCTTTTACCGTCGATGGGCATCGACCAGCCATGACCGGCAACCACCGCTATTTCATCGATGACTGCCGATGCACAGAGAGAGAGAGACTGGACGGGGTGACCGGTAGGCTAATCAGCAGTGGTGATGTCGATTTAATCGATGGTTGGAGATCGCGGCAGGTGGTGTTTTAGGCGATTGGGATTGGTGGTCGATGTGCCGGCAGTGACGTTGCGCGAATGGTTGACTGCGACGATGTTGGTGATGCATCGGTTTGTAAAGATCACAAAAGTTGGTGCATGGTTAGTTACAGTGGGGCAACGACGGTGGTGTTTTGGTATTGGGTGCACTAGCAACCGTGGTGCTTAAGAGATTGCACTAGGATAGAGAAGGGAGATTTGGGTGGTCGGCTTTTTTTTGTGCCGACGGTTTTGCTATGAGAGCGACGGTGATTGTAGTGGAACCATGGGTTTGTGGTGATGATAGTTGACAGCAGCGATACGACGGTTTGACACGGCAGTAAAGAAGGTTTGTTGCTTCTCTTATGTTACCTCCGGTGAGTTGGGTGGTGGAACGGTGACCGAGAGTATGCCCGATTAGTGATAATTGGTGATTGGAGGTGCATCTAAGGTGAAGTGTGTATGGCGGCAGTTGATAGAATTTAGGACCCTGTTGATTGATGAGGGAAGTTATTGGTTGCAATGGTTGATGGGTGTGGCAATTATACTGGGATGGAGTAGTTGTCGGTGAAATGTGTATGACTGTATAATTATGGTATATGGGTGGGTTGTGTGCTTGTACCGATAAGTGTACGTGTTCATGTGTTTAGGCAAGTGTGTATATTGTGTAGGCGTGGTTGTGGCTGAACGATAAGGTGTAACAGGGGTGCATGCTGGACACTATTGCATGAGGAGTGCAGTTGTGTATATTGTAGCAATATGGCATGCTCGAGGGGTTAGTGACATCAAGTTAGTTGAGAGAGGCTCGACAGCGGTGATGAAATGCCGAGAATGGCATGGTGAACTGGACACGATTTTGGAAGGGTTGTGTAGCGGGCAGTTAGATGCGGCGTCGGAATTGTTTGAGGAAATAACCAACAGGAATCATCAATGATGCCTTCGTGTCATAGTAA
The DNA here is from genome assembly GCA_033070095.1 of Escallonia herrerae. Taxonomy (NCBI): domain Eukaryota; kingdom Viridiplantae; phylum Streptophyta; class Magnoliopsida; order Escalloniales; family Escalloniaceae; genus Escallonia; species Escallonia herrerae. The sequence continues at coordinate 155,711 of JAVXUP010001418.1, read as the reverse complement.
AGCTGGGAACATGGAGATAAAAAGAATGGTCCTAACTATTCTTTTAGCAAGATGTAGCAGCGAGATTGCCGCTCTAGAGACTTTGATGTGGGAAATGCATAGCGTCGTGTAAGTGACCATTTGATTCAATTAATGTTTTTATATACAACGTATATGTTTATCTACTGTTTAAAATGTAGTGTTTTTCAGCATTGATCATTTTAAGTACGTTTAACTGCTCTGGCTTAAATTACCAAAAAGGTTTTAGTGTTTTATTCTCGTTAAAGAAAAACCGGACCAGCATGTAAATGATGTTTTTCCTAGAAACTGAAATCGAACTCGGATTTAAAATGTATTGTATTGACATTATTGTGAATATTGAACATGTTGATGATTATTGAAAGGATGTGAGGATGGTCAAGAATCAATTGATGAGTGATTTTGTTCACGATGAACCCAAAGGGGGGTTTTTGGTTTACTCGATTGTTGTGCCCTATATCCACGGGAAAAAGTTGGATTTTGGGCCCTGGTCAACGGGGCTTGTACGTTGATGCACAGTACTGTTGCTCGTGGTTCGCCCATGCGTCCACAAAATTTTTTTCCGGATGGAGGAGGGATTTCGAGCCCTAGTCAGTGTACGCTGACCGCAACATATAGTTTGAGCTAATGTTGGAATCGAACTGGTTGTCATGAGTTTTTTGCTAATGATTTTATACTTCAGTTTTTGGTTTAATGTACTCTATTTTGTTTTACCTGATGATTATCAAATCTATGATTTTTAGATATCTTAATGATGCTATAATATAAGTGAGTTATTTTCTGACATGCTATGGTCCAGCTAGTTGAATCATTGGTTACTTATTGAGCACGTTGAAGCTCGTCCCTTACTTATCATTTCAGGTTTGAAAATAAGGTGATAGTGAGGAGCATAAGAAGGGGAAATTTGGCGCGAAGCTTCAGACACTGCTTTGAATAAGCTGCTAAACATTTAGATTGTTGGTTTAGCCTTAGTTGTTGACAGATCAGAGTTATGAAGAGTTTTAGCATAAGTGTTGTATTCAAATGAAAATATGAAAATGTAATTAAGGTTTGTAGAAGTTTTAATTTTCGCTGCAGATTATATATTTTTTTAGAGAGTAAGGCCTGGCAGAGCCCTCGGTTGGAGTCTATTGGGTCTGCGGCCGGTCACGTGCCTAGCTCGCAGGCTTGCCCGTGGGTTTAGGTCCTGACAATAATAGTCATCGCTGATCAAGACTCCGCTATTTTGGGTTCGTTCATGATCTTTTTTTTATTAAACCTAAACTCGTTGACGATAAAGCCTGCATGACAAGTAGCTTGTTTATGAGGCCTTAAGCTAATACTCTCAAGCGAGAGTCAACCGATTTGTCGACCGACTGAACCTATTATAGAAGACGTGAAAAAGTAAAGATATATCAGCATACCAACTAATCAAATCACATCACATCACTGTATGGTATAGTTTGGTTTCACACTTACATGTTTTTTAAACCACTCAGCAAATTGTGATTTTCAATAAAGTTCAAGTCCTGTGGGATCAGTAATTTGAGATTCCGCATCAAACTCACTACAAATCAATATAAGCACTTAAATTCTTACTCATTTTCAACTATTTACAATAAATCAATAATTATATTAAGACATTAACTTACTCAACAAAATATGAAACTTCTTCAAAATTTAAAAGGGAGTATACTGTGGCAGCATTATACTCTTCATACCTTAGTCACCGACTATAGGTTCGTCCGAATGGACTACCTGAATATTTAAATATTGGTAAACATCCTTGGCTCTGGCCTCATTTTGACCTAGTTGGTTTAATTTTGCATCAATATCAAGCCCAAAATATTGGCTATAAAAGTTGACAAGCTCTTCCATTATGTAAGCCTCAGCAATTGAGCCCTCAACACAAGCTTTATTACGAACTTTTTTTCAAATGAAACATGAACCTAGAAGTTTATAAAACATAGTTAACCCAAAATAAAAAATAATAGGGTTTGCATTATGTGACATAATAACAACGAGTTAAAGACTATCTCTTAAGTATCATCAAATCCATGTTGTTTCAAATAATAAGTATCCTCTAATAGCTTAGCTCCCAAAAAATACATTATTTTCTCCAATTGTACTCTTTCCCAAATCCCATAATCTTCTGATCTGCCTCATGTTTTCCATACGGTATGCAGTATCAAGTGCCTGTAGGTGTGAAAATACTTCTCCATTAGATGGATAATCCAGTATGACAACCTCACGCTCTGTTGTTCTATCAATTTATCCTTTTGCGGGCAAAATTGATGATCTAGTAACATATGAACCAAGAAGCCTTCATGTCATACTTTAGCGTAAAATTGGGGTTAACACCCATACAAGTAGGACATGCTAACTTTCTATGTATACTCTAACTACATGTCATTCTCAATGAGAAAGTCGTGTATAGCCAACATCAATGCAGCCCTCATATGAAAGTTATGTTTAAGAGATGCATCATAAGTTTCAACTCCATAATCCCGTAGCAGTTTGAGCACATCAATTAATGTCATTAAATACACTCTTATGTCCTTGCCAAGACTCTTCGGCCCTGGAATAAGTAATGACAAAAACATGTATAGCTTATTCATGCACATTCCAGGGAGGAGGTTATACGTGACATAATAACAAGTCAGATAGAGAAGGGCGTGCTAGAATATCCAAAAAAATTGAACCCATCAGTTGCTAAACCAAGTCTAACATTTCAAACTTCATGAGCAAAGGTTGGATGCCTGCAGTCAAAGCCCTTCCAAGCCTTTCCATCAGCAGAGTGTGTCATCACATCGGCATTCTTGCTACGAGTCTTGGTGTGAGCCTTCATTTGTTCAGTCATGTTAGAGGAGTAGTACATCCTCTGAAGCCTTAACCGAAAAATATCCCAATACCTTTTATGTAACGTTTTTCTTTTTCCTTTTGTCCGGCTTATACCTTCGAAAATCACAGAATGAACACTTTGTCAAATTCTTATTCTCTTTCCAAAACTGTACACAATCATTATTGTAAGAATCTATCCTTTCATAACCGAAGCCAAGTTTTGTTGTCATCTTTTTGGCATCATAAGACGACTGTGGGAACTTATCACAACCTCGCTAAATCCTTTCTCACTCAAACTGTTGCTCAATTTCAACTGTAATAACCTATTAAGTGAAGACAACCTTGTGTGCTTCTTAATTCCATCTGACAACGGTTCCTTGACGTCTCTTAATAAATCGTAAAAACTAATAAGCATGCTTTGTGCATGGTCATCATTGCGGTAGTTATCCCAGTCAATATTAACAAACCCAGCCATATCTCGATAATCATAATATGTGTCCACCCTAGCTTCTGGTTAAGATGACAATACTACTCTTTTTCCATGCTGAGTCCACCTTGTGTATCTACCCATAAAACCATATCTAGAAGATGATGTTTTATCACCATCTTTTTTCTCCAATGCAACAACTCATATGTTCAACATGAACATCTTCTCGTCTCAAAGTCAACAAATGCAGGAAGGCATAAGCAAACTCAAAAAACTCATCGACAGGATCCTTAAAACCATCATTATTTTTCCTTTTCATCCAACATTGATTGATCAACATGATCACTAGGATTACCATATAGCACCTTAAATTAAATGAACGCATGCATGTGACAATATTTGCCTATACCCCTACATTCTCTAATAGATAGTAGTCATATCCTAGTCATAAAAAAAACATTCTATAAAATAGTTAACAACTCGTGCTTTGTCCAATATCTATAAAAATTTCGACAACACCTTCCCATATTTCTCTAAGTACATGACATCGATTAGGTGTTCTAACATCCAGTCTTTCTCTTACGAGATTAAATGGATGTATGGCAACATCTGTATGCACCCAGAGAAACACAGGAGAAAGTCTACCTAATTTTCAAGACATAAAATACGGAGCATGAGTCGATACACTATTTTATAAATACTTAGCTTTTTCAAATTGTCCAAACTGGACATCCAAAGCCTCATTACAAAGCATTACTTTGTAATGAGTATATTTGAACGAGAACTAAGGGCTTTTATGCATGCATGCATTTACAATTAGTAATATGCAAAACCTTTTTAAAATATGAACATTTCGAAAAGATGGAATCATTAAGTCAATTTGCAAAAACATGCCATAACCAAAATGATTCCCTTTCAAATTCTCAACAACGAGTTGTAACCACCTTGTTGTTAATGGACTTCACAAAGTAAGTGTGGATATTCGCTTACCTACAGGTAGTTTGTTTCTCAGTGGAATATGATATTTCTTAGCGGAGCTGATATTGTTTCATCAGATTGTGATATCACGGTATTGCTTTACAAGGTCACATTTTAAGGTTAACAATTTAGAGTTTAAGGTTAAGGGTATAAAGTTTACGCTTTAGGATTTAGTTTAGGATAGTGTTTAGGGTAAGGGTTAGGGTTAAGGTATGGTTTAGTTTTAGGGTTTAGGGTTTAGTTTAGGATTGTATTTAAGGTTAGGGTTTAGGATTTAGGTTTTGGTGTTTAGGGTTAGGGTTAAGGTATGGTTTAGTTTTAGGGTTTAGGATTTTGGGGTTTAGGGTTTGGTTTAGGGTTGTATTTACGGTTAGGGCTCATAATTAGGGTTTAGGTTTTAGAGTTTAACTTAATGAGGGTTTACTATTTAATTTGGTTTTAACGGTTTATGGGTGCTTCAAAATTTTCAAAGCTATAGATTTTAGTCGATTATTGCTTTTAATTGGTCATTTGTGATTTTTAATATGCTAGCATTGCTTTTAATTATTATAATAGTTGATCATTGCTTTTAATTATTGTTTTTTATAGCTTAATTAGTGATTTTAGGAGTTAATTAATTTAAAATTATGTTGAAGCTGGTTGTACGTCGTGCTCATGGTGTTAACAACAATTGCATATTTACCCACAAGCAAAATAAATCCAACAAATTCAATATAATGTATAATTCAAAATTTCCAAGACATCATGATTTTTAAATACCTACATATGAAGACTAAATCCAAACACATTATATTATTAAGCATAAAAACACGTACATATGGTCAGAAAAAATACGGGTTTAGGACGGGTAAGGGTGGCGAACGGTGGGCGCGGTATGGCTACAGCAGTGTATCATGCCTGGTCGTGCCCCATTGAAGATTAGAATCAAGCTTCCACAGAGAGTTGGTACACAGGTGGCGGGAGGAGGAGCTGAACCGTAAACGTCGTCGTTGGGTTAAGTATTTTAAATAAACAGAGTGGCTATGCCATGTCATAGTCTTTAGCTGATGTGTTAAGTAGGCCAGGTGTAGTTTTCTTAGCTGTAAGAATTGCACTGTGGATAATTCGTTATTCCCTCCCTGGGATTGCGGAAGTTTGTTTAAATTCTGTTTGTTACTATTTGTTTAAAACAGAGCTGTGTAGAGAGAGAAGGAAATCAAGAAATCATGGAATAGAATCTCTTCCTCCTTCTCTCGTCTTGTTTCTTCTTCCCTAATCTGTCAATCTTTCCTTACCAATAGCTGTTGAATTACTGAAATTCCGTAGTGACTTGAGAGATTCACTGCAATTGGTATCAGAGCTAATAACGATCCTGGAAAACTATGCCTCGATCATTGAAGTCATCTCAAATTGAGACGAATTTGTTCAGTTCCGCCGAAGGTTGGGAGCAGAGACTTGAGACATACGATCTCCGTTTTGGGTCTCTAGATGCGACTCTGGGAGACATACAGAAGAATTATACTGATTTGAAGCTGGATCTAATGTCGACGGTGGCCGAAATCAATACCAAGCTTGAAGCGCTACTAGTAACTAAACCAAATGGAGATGGAGGAGGAACAAGTCGAGGACCACAGCCAGGACATCCTCAGTTTCGCAGCCCCACGCATAACCAGTTGGGCAGACCTTCAACACAACTGCAAATGACCACCACAGGTACTGCATCCATGAAAACTCCTAAGTTGAACTTTCCTCGTTTTAATGAGGAAAACCCAAGAGGTTGGGTTTGTAAGTGCGAACAATATTTCGATTTCTGTCCCATCCACGAGGATTTTATGGTGGCTTACGCTTCGGTTCATTTCGATGAACAAGTGGAGTACTGGTATTCCACCTATATAAAACCCCTGGGGACGGTCCGTTGGAAGCAATTTGTGGAGGACCTTTATGCAAGGTTTTCGAACCTATCCAGGGATAGTGTCATAGGTGAGTTTAATCAGCTGAAGCAAGTTGCATCTGTAGGAGAGTACTATAATTACTTTGAAGAGCTGAGAGCTCAGGTAGTGGATGAATTTGATACCCTTGACGAAGGATATTTTGTCAAGAGTTTTGTGGGAGGCTTGAAACCAGAAATTCGGAGTAGGGTCGAGCAGTTCGAAGTAACCACCCTATCTAAGGCCATTCATATTGCTCGAAAAGAAGAAATTGCCATACACAATCTGTTTAGACAACCAAAACCTTCCAACTCATCTTCCTTCCACACCTCACCTGGCCAACCCAGAATTATTCCATCCTTTAACCCAAAATCGCCAGCCTTTCCTGTCACTAATGTACCCTTCCAAACCAAACAGCTTGCTACTACCCCCAGATTTTCTCAAACCAGCCAATATCATAAGGGAATTTTACCTACACCTCTGACTCCACCTTGGAAACCCAACCAACCCATAAAGCATTTGACCTTTGATGAACAACAGTTGAAAAGGGAGCAGGGTTTATGCTTTTGGTGTGATGCCAAATTTACACCAGGACATCAAAAGGTATGCCCTAAGAAAACCATTGCGATGTTGATTTCAGACCAGAAACCTGAGATTGAAAATTGGGAAGAAGAAGTTGATGAGCCAGTTATGACAGAAGTTGAGAAGGAAGATATCACGGAGATAAGTGTCCAGGCCTTAGCTGGTAACACTACACATACCACCCTCAGGGTCAAGGGCTGGGTTGACAAAAAGCCCTTCTCAATTTTGGTAGATACAGGATCTACTGACAACTTCATGGACCTTAAATCAGCTGCTAGATTGGGGTGCCAGCTATTGCCTATTGTTCCTCTCTCGGTAGCCGTGGCTAATGGAGCAAAGGTGCAAAGTAAAGCTGTTTGCCAAGGATTTCAATGGTTAATGGGGGGCCAAAAGTTCACCACAGACATGAAAATCCTTCCCTTAGGTGGGTGCGACTGTGTCCTTGGGATGTAGTGGCTTAAGACCTTGGGAAATGTCAACTTCAACTTTGATAAGCACACCATTGGATTCAAGTACCAAGGTCAAGAAGTTGAGCTCTCTGGCAATGAAGTGGTTGGTGCTACTGTCAAGTTGATATCCTGCAGAGCTATGACTAAGCTGTTGCAAGGTAATGTGGGGAGCTTGTTTGGACAAATCTTCGCAGTTACAGCTGGCCATGACCAATCATCAGGCCAGCTCAACACAGAAATACAAGCACTGCTAACTGAGTACGCAGATGTGTTTCAAGAACCTATCCAGCTACCACCACATAGACAATTTGATCACAGAATATTGTTGCACGAAGGAGCTAAGCCAGTTAATATTCGTCCTTACAGAGTTTCTTACATCCAAAAGTCAGAAATTGATAAGATTATCAATGATCTTCTAGCAACTGGAATGATACAGCCTAGTACCTCTTCCTTCGCTTCACCGGTGCTGTTAGTCAAAAAGAAAGATGGTACATGGAGGCTATGTGTTGATTATCGGGAGTTGAATAAATCCACCCTCAAGGACAGGTACCCTATTCCTATAATTGATGAATTATTGGATGAGTTGCAGGGTTCTAGCATTTACTCTAAGCTAGATCTAAGGAGTGGGTACCACCAAATCCGAATGGTTGATGAAGACATTACCAAAACCGCTTTTAGAACTCATTCGGGCCACTATGAGTTTACTGTCATGCCCTTTGGCCTGACAAACAAACGCACCCGCTACCTTTCAAAATCTTATGAACAATGTGTTCAAACCTTATCTCAGGAAATTCGTATTGGTGTTCTTTGATGATATCCTGGTGTACAGTCCTGATTTAGCTAGTCACGTGGTTCATTTGAAATTGGTATTGCAAGTGTTGAGAGATCATCAACTCTATGCCAAAATGAGTAAATGCTCATTTGCCCAAAATCACATAGAGTATTTAGGGCACATTGTTTCCTCACAAGGTGTAGCTGCAGATCAAACCAAGATATTAGCCATGCTGCAGTGGCCTATACCCAGGAATATTAAGGAGTTGAGGGGGTTCTTGGGCCTTACTGGTTACTATAGAAAATTTGTTGCAAACTATGGTACAATCAGTAAGCCACTCACTAATTTACTCAAGAAAGATGCATTTGAGTGGACTCCTGCAGCTGATCAGTCATTCTCCTACCTCAAGCAAGCTATGTCAACTACTCCAGTTCTGGCATTACCAAATTTTGCATTACCATTTGAGGTTGAGACTGATGCATGCAATACAGGAGTTGGTGCAGTATTAATGCAAAATGGAAGGCCACTTGCTTATTACAGTAAGGCCCTTGGCACTAAGAATGCTGGGTTGTCCACCTACGAAAAGGAGTTGTTGGCTATAGTGCAGGCCATCCAGAAATGGAGTTCCTATTTAAGTCACCAAGCATTTGTGTTGAGAACAGACCATTGCAGTCTAAAATACCTACTTGGTCAGAGGGTGACATCATAACTTCAGCAGAAGTTTCTTTCTAAATTGATGGGGTATGAATTCCAAATAAAGTACAAGAAAGGGGCAGAGAATTGTGTAGCTGATGCCTTGTCAAGGCTGCCCGAACTACAAGGCAGTCCTATGTGCGCAGCTTTGTCAACAGTGGTGCCAATATGGATGCAAGAAATCCAATCTAGTATGGAACATGATGAGGAAGCTCAACAGCATCTCAGGGAACTGGTGCTTGATCCAATGGCAACTAGCTACTACTCATGCCATGATGGAGTACTCAAATATAAAGGAAAGATTTACATTGGTAACAGTAATCAATTAAGGGAGCAAATTGTGGCTGAGCTACATGGAGGAAAGTCAGGTGGTCATTCAGGAGTAAAGGCTACCCTTTCAAAGAGTTGCCTTGTTGTTTTACTGGCCCAAAATGTTACATTTAATCCACCAATGGGTTAGTCAGTGTGACACATGCCAGAGAAATAAAACTGAGAGCCTGCATAAGCCTGGACTGTTGCAACCACTACCAATTCCAGCTCAACAGTGTCCTCATATCACAATGGATTTTGTTGAAGGCTTACCTACCTCTGGAGGGAAGAGTGTCATCTTTGTTGTCGTAGACAGGCTGAGCAAATATGCTCATTTCATCGCCCTGTCTCACCCTTATACTGCAGAAACTGTGGCACAGGTGTTCTTAGATCAAGTTGTTAAGCTACACGGAGTACCCGACTCTATTGTTAGCGACAGAGACAAGGTATTCCTTTCTCATTTCTGGCAAAAGCTCTTCGGATTATTAGGCATTACACTATCCATGAGCACTGCTTATCACCCCGAGACGGATGGTCAAACCGAGCGAGTGAATAAATGTCTTGAAAATTATTTGCGGTGCATGACAGGGGCAAGACCAAAACAATGGTTGAAATGGTTATCCTTAGCCGAATTGTGGTACAACACCAATTTCCATCAATCCCTTCAAGCCACACCCTTTGAAGCCCTATATGGTTACAAGCCCAAACCTTTGGTGTGTCCCTCCTTGGAGCAGTCTGCAATTCCTTCCCTGGACCATTACCTTCAAGAGCGACAGTTATTGCTTCAACACCTCAAGACTAATTTACAAGAGGCTCAGAACCACATGAAACAGTATGCGGACTCCCACAGAACTGAGCGGCAATTTGCTATCGGGGATCAAGTATATCTGAGGCTACAGCCTTATCGACAGACCTCCCTTGCAATCAGGAAAAATCTCAAGTTGGCCCCACGATTCTATGGACCTTACGAAGTTTTGGAACGCATTGGGACTGTGGCTTATCGATTGAAGCTTCCTCGTGATGCAGCGGTTCATCCAGTTTTCCACGTATCATTATTGAAGAAGCGCCTTGGAGTTACCATCACTCCTTCCACTACGTTACCATCTGTGTCTACGGAAGGAAAGTTTTTAATGGATCCCATTGCTGTGATGGGAAACCGTTTGATTCAGCGGAACAACCTACCAGTGAACCAGGTTTTAGTTAAGTGGTCAAATTTGGAAGATGGCGAAGAGACTTGGGAGGACTGGGACGCACTCAAGGAACGCTTCCCTAATTTTAATCCTTGGGGACAAGGATCTACTCAAGGGGAAAGGAATGTCATGCCTGGTCGTGCGCCATTGAAGATTAGAATCAAGCTTCCACAGAGAGTTGGTACACAGGTGGCGGGAGGAGGAGCTGAACCGTAAATGTCATCGTTGGGTTAAGTATTTTAAATAAACAGAGTGGCTATGCCATGTCATAGTCTTTAGCTGATGTGTTAAGTAGGCCAGGTGTAGTTTTCTTAGCGGTAAGAATTGCACTGTGGATAATTCGTTATTCCCTCCCTGGGATTGCGGAAGTTTGTTTAAATTTTGTTTGTTACTGTTTGTTTAAAACAGAGCTGTGTAGAGAGAGAAGGAAATCAAGAAATCATGGAATAGAATCTCTTCCTCCTTATCTCGTCTTGTTTCTTCTTCCCTAATCTGTCAATCTTTCCTTACCAATAGCTGTTGAAATACTGAAATTCCGTAGTGACTCGAGAGATTCACTACACAGTGGCGCATGGTTGTGTGGCTGTGCCAAAATCTCAAGTGGTGGCGGTTAAGGTGGGGGCACAATATGGCGGAATGGTGGCAGTGGTAGTGCGGCAAAGTGAGGGGTGTGGAGCGGTGGTTATAGGGCAATGGTGGTTATCTTCTGCGGAACAGAAGGGCGGGGTAGAGTGGCGGTGTGATGTACGGGTGTGGGGGCGGCGTGGTGGTAGTAGTCGTGGAATGGTGGATATCGTCGGTGAGCAATAGATGGGGTGGAGTGGAGGTGCAGTTTATTGGTGTGGGGGAGTGGGCGGTAGGTGAAGGAGATGGCCAGAGGAGATGGCCAGAGGAGATGCCAAGAGTAAGAGAGAGAAGATAAAGAGAGGAGAAACAGCGGGAAAGAAAGAGAGAAGATATAAGGGTTTTTTCAGTTTTAATGACTTTTAGCGACGAATTTTGCTGTTACTAAAAGCCAGTCGCTAAAGGTCATAAAGAGTTTTTTTTCTTTTTTACAGACGAACAAGTCCGTTGGTTATAATCCCTCGCTAAAGGCCTTTCAAACAGTTTTTTCAAAGACAAAAAAAATGGGGAAAAAAGGAAGAATCAAGAAAATACAATTAGTGATGGATTTTTAGTTGGGAATTTTTCGTTGATAAAGGTCCGTCGCTAAAGATTTTTACCGACGAAAAATTATGTTGGTAAAATCTTTTCGTCGGTAAACATCTTTAGGTACAGACTTTTACAAATGGGAAATATTATATGTTACAAAAAAAAATGGGAGAAAAGGGAAGAATCAAGAAAATACAATTAGCGACGGATTTTTAGTTGGGAATTTTCGTTGATAAAGGTCCATCGCTAAAGATTTTTACCGACGAAAAATTATGTCAGTAAAATCTTTTCGTTGGTTGACTTTTACAAATGGGAAATACCATATGTTACTTTTCAAGATAAAATTTGGTCTGTCGCTAAAAGTTTGATAGAAAAGGCCCTTTTTTTTTTTTTCCTCTTGTAGTGGACGAAGAGGATTGTCCTATGGACTTCTATTGGGCCAAAGATCATCGGTACGGTGAGGTTGCACTCCACCCACTTTCATGATATAGAATATTCCCTTATTTCCATCCATGGTCGTTTCTGTTAAAGACGTAAGGTCAGGGTCATTAGCAAGTTTAGTTCTACATGTGGATTGCTAACTCGCTTCTGTTCTGGTTCTTAGTTTTATTGTTTAATGGACCTTAGCTTATAATATTGTGCATCTTAAATTCTTACTAATGATGTTTCACTGTTGTCTCAACAGGCAGATATTATGAATTTGCACACATCACGAATACTTGCTCTTTTTGACTCATTTTACAGGTTATTGAGATGCTCATTATTGTTATGTGAGTCGAGCTGGCCGCTATTTGCTGGCCGTGTCTCGACTGTCAGCTTGCTTTTTGGGAGATAGTCGCATCCAGTGTCTATGGATTGCACAAATCCTTCTTTGGAGTTTTTTTCTTTCTTTGCACCCCTAGGCAGAGGTGGTCTTATTTCACCCTCCTCATGTTGGGTTATTTTCTTAGGGTTCCTTTGTAGTGTTTTAGGTTCTTTCACGTTGTCTACGGGTAGAAATTTTATGCTACCGGTTACTTTGTTGCTTCATAGTTAGATAATGTTGGTATAGTTTTTATCCATAGCTATCAAAAGAATTAAAACAAAATTAACTTACAGTACCTACGATATAAGGGCAAACTTTAAGGTTAATTCGGTATTAATTCGGAGTAGGACAAAATTCACGACCTTCAACACCCTTTTGACGCTAAATAAGGCACTAATGACGCGTTTAAATTTTCAGAACAAAAACGTTAGTTTATCAAAAGAGCCTGCGAAGTTAGTGTCGCTCTAGGTTTAAACTAAAATATTTTGATCTGATAAACCATTGGAAGAAGGGAATGAGAAGAGACATGGAGAGGAGCGCGTGGAGAAGAAGATGGAAAGATCTCACACATGGGGAGAAAGTAACAAAACGTACGGCAGGATCGCGGGTTTTATTGAAGCAGGCAGTAGGGTCGGCCGGCCCATCTCGACACACAGATAGACGCAGGGCTCGAGGCTCACCCCTCGATTCCCCCGCTCTATAAACCCTAGAGAGAGACTGACCCACCCACCACACTAGGTCACGAGCTAGATCTGCGCTGTATTACAATAACAGCAGCAGCAGCAGCGTCAGGAATCCACCTCGCCCCAGAGAATGAAGAGAGCGTGGCCCGGACGACGCCGGTGTCTACTCTGGCGTGTGAGCTGCACACGAGAGCTGTACGGAGGGGCTAAGGTTGTGGCAAGAGGGCGTGAAAAATGGATAGAATAATGAGGGACCGGGCCGGAGCATTGTATGGGGACGAGAGACGCGAGGAGGAGACAGAAAAGAAAGTCCTTTGGTTTCTGAGAGCGCCGCTTTCCCTTTAAGCTTTTGGAAAGTTGTCGGGGAGATGGGGGGGCGGGCCGGAGCATACGTATGAATGTGAACGTGAATGCAATGCACTGTGGATGGACGTGTGTTGGGGAGTGTGGTGTATTCCCTCTGTGCGTGTCTGAGATTTCTCGCTCCGTTTACTTTTTACTGTTCTGCCTCAGTAAAGCCATCAGCTTTACAGAGGTCCCATCCCAGCTTCTCCTCTCAATTAGGGTGGTGACTCTCAACTGTCATCTGCATGATTTAGACTCCATCCCCCTTTACCCTAGCGTTAATTTTTTCTACTCTCATCGAAGTTACGTTGAGTTTTTATCGTAAATAATTTTTTTCATTATTTGATTACTCATTTATCTCATTTTTAATTTTATTTATATATCTAATTTATTTTTGAAAATTTCACTTTCAAAGAGAAATTTTAAACTGAAAAAAACGTGATTTTAAATCACGTTTTCAAGCAAACGTTACTGTGATAGAATCACAGTAACGTTTGTTTGAAAATATGGTTTGGAATCACGTTTTCTCAACTTTAAATCTCTCTTTGAAAGTGAGATTTTCATTAAACATAGTAACGTTTGTTTGAAAACGTGGTTTGAAATCACGTTTTCTCAACTTGAAAATCTCTCTTTGAAAGTGAGATTTTCATATTAACGTTTACTTGAAAAACGTGACTTGAAATATCTCTTTGAAAGTGAAATTTCTTGAAAAACGCGACATTGAGTTGATGATGATTAATTCAGAAAGGAAAAGATAAAGAATAAAAATGATCATATGAAGATGGGGGTACCTATGTCTTTTTCACGGACAGTTCATCAATTAATTATTCAAAAACAGCTAACTAAACTCAATTACACCAAATTAAAAGTCAAAAGGAGTCAACCGTCAAAATTAATATCCAAGGGAGTCAACCCGCAAGCAAAAAATACATAGGGGGTCATTTGTCATTTAATCTTTTTACTAAATAATGATGTTTGATTGGTACTATGAACTTCTAGAAAGAGTATAAGTGTACAACATTACAACAGATTCAAAAGTTCTTTTGAAACTAAAAAATTCAGTTCAAAGGTTGAATATTGAAAAAATATCTCCAAAAATTGCTCTATAATCTTTTAGGAAAATTATGTCTATATCCCTTAATAAACATTCATGTAGCAATTTATAGGAAGAGATCCCATAAATCAACTATAAACATAATAATAAATCCTTAATACCAGCTATTTAGTAATAAAAAACTATTACAAGTTTATCCTCAATTTCTTTAATAGCCTCATTTACATTTGCATAATTTCATTTTATATTTACGAATAACGTAAAAATTTTCATGGAGCAACTTCCACCTTAAAGTAGTCAATACTTAATGGGAGCTGATCCGTTGAGAGCGCGGACAAAATTAGCTATTTTGCAAATGCGATCTGGCCGTTCATCCTGAAAGATGGATTGCCCAGATCGTGTCTTTTTTGAAAACTGTCAGTAGTTTGCGACATAATGTCACGGACGACATTTTTTACCTTTTTGCCCCTTCTCCCCTGTCCGCTAGACTGTATCGCGGACGACATTCGGGTCCTGACACATGTAAGGAAAAAGTCATCCGCCACACAGTGTAGCGGACGACCTCTAGGCTGATACATGTCAGGACCTATCCTGTCAGTCCTTCACACCCACGACGGTTATCTTGTCCTTATATGTCACGTCAATAGTGTCCGCTACACAGTGTAGCGGACACTATATTGTCCGCGATATAGTATAGCGGACGTCTAAGACTGTCCGCTACACTGTGTAGCGGCCATGTAATATATATTCAAAAAACAAATCCTAACTACGACACTCTTCTTCATTCTTCCTACTCACAAATATTCTCAGCGGCGTTGATAAGCAGATTTATGCAATTTCTTCTTAAGAGCAGCTTTAATACCTCAATAGATCACGTAAGTTCACAAAATCAATTCTTTACATGTTTGTAATCTATAGTTGTGATGAATATTGCATTTTATGCGTGATTTTGATTATGCATTGAGCATGTGTTGGCGATGATGAGGATTTATATATGTAAGTATTTGTTCATGTACTAGCGTTTGTAAAATCCGATTCCGTATATGTATATATATCTATTATATATATACTCATATATGTTAACATTGTATGTATTATGCATGTGCTAGCGTCGTATTTTTGCGAGCGATTATCAAAATCCAAACCATAAAATCCAAATTGAGAAGGTTTTTCCATAATTTCAGTTGCAAAAAATGGAATTTAACCTTAGACCAGAAGATCCATCCGTGTTATACGACCAAGCCAACCATATCAGTACGCTCATATGGGATGGTGGAGTAAGATACATTATTTATCAACTTTCTTATTCTTACGAACGTTGTATACCAATTATTTTGCTTAAATTGTATTTATTAATTCGAAGGAAAGATAACTTCTCACCATCGTAGAAGTATCTCACGAGTTCACATCATGAAAATTGAACAAGTCCCAGAAAAAGATACGGCGTGGAATCGGGTTTGGGATTTTCACACATGGGCAGATCTTTCAACAGCTTGACCGGGCCTTGATAGGTGCCTTTGTTGAGAGGTGGAGAAGTGAAACGAATACGTTTCACTTCCCCCTCAGAGAGATGGTAATTACCCTAGAAGATGTAGGGTTCATCTTAGGCTTGCCGGTAACGGGGCGGCCGGTAATTGCTCCTCTGTCGGAAGCAATGAATAAGAGAACCGCTACAGACTTCTTCACTTTGATACCTCAAGATCAACTTAGCACTGGCGGTATAAAGTTGAAGTGGTTGGTAGATACCTACAGGGTTATGCCAAAAAACTATACGGGCCATGAGCTTGTGCTGTACACAAAAGCCTTCCTCTTGTGGTTGATGAGGGCAATTTTATTCCCAACGACGTCGAAGAACACGGTCAGCGTAAAATATTTACCATTGTTAGGTAACCTGCCGGAGGTTAGAAATTATGCCTGGGGTGCAGCGGTTCTTTTGTATCTGTACCGAGCATTGCACAAGGCAATGAGGCCCGACTCCAAAGTCATACGTGCATGTCTCTCGCTATTGCAAGTATATCATATAAATCTTGTCTTCGTTATTGTTTTTTTTTGTTGAATCGACGATATAAATATAATTTGTGGATGTTCTCAGGTGTGGTCTTATGAACACCTTGCTCCTGCTGCACCAACGCGTAGAGATGGAACCGATAAAGTGTGGCCTCGGTTGTGTGCTTGGGAGTACGATAAAATGGGATCAGTGCACACCCCTGATCCACTTCGAGGTCGCCATTTTGAGTTAGAGCAGGGTTTGCCAGTCGATGCCCCAGATATGTAGGTTAACAGGAACCCATCGGATGTCGGACGGTTTGGCAAGGCCAATGCTCACAAATTGTGTGCGCGGCCGAAATAGAGCTTTGGAGTTCTTGGCAGGACACACTGGCGGCCATCGTCTTGGAGCCTGACCCCATTATCAGCATCGAACAGTACAATGAATGGTACTACCGCATCACGCGGAGGAGAATAGCCCCAGAAAACTTTGAACGTGGGGAGAGGTATGCACCTATGGGTCAGATCGATGAGTGTATGGCATACAATCTCGTAAGTTGCCCAACAAGTCTGACTTGTCTTGAATTTGATGAATATAAATATCTAATTGAAGTTACTTATTTTTTTATCTCTTTGGATGTAGGTTAATGCCTCGCTTGCATTCTTCCAGAAGTTGAGTGAGCGGAAGGATCTGGTGAGCGTAATGGGCGAGGATCTTCACCAACAGGCTGCTGCATTGGGTTTAGGCTGCGGGAATTTTTTGCGCCAAGCATCGGGATAGTCTTCGGTCGTCAGCCCAAGAATGGGTAATACGGGCGTCAGCCAGGGATACAGTGATCCCTCCGGACAGGCTTCAGGGGTGAGCCAGGGAGTTGGTGGTCCCTCTGTAGCGGGGATAGGACAGGTTCAAGCGTCGTGGGATGATTACAGCGGCCCCTCCTTCAATTTGTTCCCGGAACCCCAACCTCTCTCTTAGAGTCAAGTCACGCAAGACTGGCCTTTCAGAAACTATGGTTTCTCCGAGGCACTACCCATTGTCCTGTGGGCGGGAGCAGTTGGCACCCCTGGAGGGCAATATCCCCCGTTTGACCTCCCCGGGGGCAATATCAGCCTACGGAAGAAATGGCCGGAGAGCAATATCAGCCGGCCGAATCAGGAATTGGAGGCCAATATCCCTTGCTCTTGCCCCTCGACGGAGGGCAAGATTTGCCGGTTGACCCCCCTGAAGGAGGGCAATATCCCTCGGTCGACCCCCGAGGGCAATATCTGAAAGGGCATCCAGCCAGGCTCTTAAAGCCACATAAATGCGAGCTAATTCGAGCCCGTTATTTTAGCAGGCCCCCCCAAGATAGATAGAACTATGACGTGGATCACCCGAAGGGCTTGGATTACAATGCCTCGTGGACAGAATTGGCCTCGCTACCGTCGGAAGCTTAGTCAGACAGCGGTGTCATCTTGCACTACGCGCAAATTCTGAGGCAAAGGGGTCGGGAGCATCCAAACATCGGTCCGCGCATTTTTATATTGGATGCTTTTTTTCATCAGATCCTAGTACAAGAGTGGGACGACTGGGGAAATTCAAGGAAGGGGAGAGGCCTAACCCAGTGGAGACCGTCCGCTAACCTACAAGTATATCTTGGGCGCGATAGTCCAGTGAGCGTAAGTGTTGCCGACGTGTTTCTAATCCCATTTTTAGGGAATGCCCACTGGTACTTGGTTTGTTATGAACCAGTAGAGAGGACAATATCAGTCCTCAACAGTCTCTATGATGATACCGACGTGATGCCTGTGATTGACATGTACCGAGGCATAGGCCAGTTGGATGCCATGGTAAGATCCTGTTTACTTCTTATTGTAACTTGCATATTCTAAAACTGATTAATCTTATTCTGTTTGTTATGTTTAATGTTTAATGCTTATTATGTTTCTCGCAGAATCTATTTGCTGCCTTGGTCAACGGTAGGCATTAGGAGAAGGTACCGCGCAGGCCGGACCTCATTTTTCCATTGAAGAGGCGTAGGCCCAAGCAACATAATTCATCGGACTGTGGCGTCTTCGTCTGCATGTACATGGATTACATTTGTCGGACTGAGAGCCTCAAGAAGACCGTCTGGAGCCGAGAATGCATACAAGGCTTTAGGTATAGGATGACTTGGTAAATTATGAATGGCAGGCCTAGAGCTATTAGGTTTATTGTAAATTCGTGTAATGAACAATATTCCCGCAGGGGATGAGGGTCCCAATTGACATTGTAACATTATATTCACTTTTTTAATAAACATATATTGAATGCAATTGATTTTATTGACCGATATCATTGTGTTGAATTCAGTTGAGTGTTTGATTTGTGGTCAGAGATAGCATTTTGGCTAATTGACTGATTTGTGATTTGCTTTGAACGGTGGGAAACAAAGTGTTGGATATCTGTCTTTCTGCAGGGCCGTAAAAAACCAAGTGTTAGGGGATATGATATTTTCTGTAGGGCCGTCCGCTACATAGTATAGCGGACATAGAGAGAACAAAAAAAAACCAAGTGCTGGATAAAAGTCTTTCTGCAGGGCCGTCCACTGCATAGTATAGCGGACATAGAGAAAACCAAAAAACACTAAGTGTTGAATAGTTGTCTTTCTGTAGGGTCGTCCACTACATAGTATAGTGGACGTAGAGGGAACCCTAGACAGAACCAAAAAAACTAAGTGTTGGATATCTGTCTTTCTGCAGGGCTGTTCACTACATAGTATAGCAGACGTAGATAGAACAAAAAAAAAATCAAGTGTTGGATAACTGTCTTTCTGCAGGGCCGTCCGCTGCATAGTATAGCGGACGTAAAGAAAACCAAAAAAAAAACTAAGTGTTGGATAGTTGTCTTTCTGCAGGGCCGTCCGCTACGTAGTATAGCGGACGTAAAGAAAACCAAAAAAAACTAAGTGTTGGATAGTTGTCTTTCTGCAGGGCCATCCGCTACGTAGTATAGCGGACGTAGAGGGAACCCAAGACGGAACCAAAAAAAAAACTAAGTGTTGGATATCTGTCTTTCTGCAGGGCCGTCCGCTACATAGTATAGCGGGCGTAAAGAGAACCAAAAAAAAAAAAACCAAGTGTTGGATAGTTGTCTTTCTGCGGGGCCGTCCGCTACATAGTATAGCGGACGTAGAGAGAACAAAAAAAACCAATTGTTGGATAGTTGTCTTTCTGTGGGGCCGTCCGCTACATAGTATAGCGGACATAGAGAGAACCCAAAAAAAAAATAAGTGTTGGACAGTTGTCTTTCTACGGGGCTGTCTGCTACATAGTATAGCGGATGTAGAGAGAACAAAAATAAAACCAAGTGTTGGATAGTTTGTCTTTCTGCGGGGCCGTCCACTACATAGTATAGCGGACGTAGAGAGAACCAAAAAAAAAAATCAAGTGTTGGATAGTTGTCTTTCTGCGGGGCCGTCTGCTACATAGTATAGCGGACGTAGAGAGAACAAAAAAAAAACCAAATGTTGGATAGTTGTCTTTCTGCAGGGCCGTCCGCTACATAGTATAGCGGACATAGAGAAAACCAAAAAAGAACTAAGTGTTATGATTTATATGTCAAATGAATAGTGATATATATATATATATATATATATATATATATATATATCTCTTCCTACTGTATGTTAGGATTTCATTCCAACTAGCACTTATCCACATGTCATTCTAATAAGTGAACCCTGTCTTTCAATTTTTCAAGTGTTGGGAATTTTTGCTGCGCCGTCCGCTAGACATTGTAGCGGACAACGATAATTCTGTTTTAATAAATTGGCTACCGAAGACTTGTTTTAACGACGAAATCAACAATCTCAATATCGATTAACAATAAAAAAAACGTACGATTAACAATCAACAATATCAACAACGACGAAATCGAAAAATGGCACAATTAAGAACCTAAAATTTGGAAAAATAATGAAAATTAACATAAAATTGTTCATAACAGAATTTAGGGTTCAACGTTGAGGGAAAGTTTTTCACAAGTGCTACGATCAAACACCGTCGCTTGAAAATTCCACTTTCCCGTGTGTTCAAACACTGCAAAGTCCCCTAGATGGAGGTCATGCTGCTCCAATAATTCGTTCCAACCCTCTACGAAACAAATTTGATCTTCGCCGTGCTTCTTCTTGATTCTAATATGCCATGACCCCTTGCGGCTGGTTAAAGTTGAATCGAAATAAAGTGTGGTAAGCCAATAGCAAAAGGCTACCAATATGTCCTAACATATTCACAATACAAAAAATAGGTAAGTTTTTAACCAAAGATCAAACTTTTAACACCAAAAGTAACACAGAGAAAGAGGGATGGCCTACAAGTTCTGTATCAAAACCAGGCATCAGGACTTTGAAGAAGTGTCTGCCTGCAAGGTGCATGTTGCCTACAAATTCGCTGCTGCTAGACGAATTAGAAGCCATCACGTCGGGAATGTCGCTGGAGGCGCCGCGGCGTTGAGGGGAGGACGGGGCTGTCGCCGGGGGCGTCGCGGCTTCAGGGGGAGGACGGTGGTGTCGCCAAAGATGTGGGTCGCCATAGATGGGGTAGCGGCTGGGTGAGATGTTCGAGACAGATAGAGAAACGGACGGAGTGATAAGATGATTGGCCTCTGATTAATATATAACAGGATAGAGTCATCCGCTACATTGTGTGGCGGACAAAAAGAAGACCAAAAGTTTTTTTTTTCTGCAGATGTCCACTACATTGTATAGCGGACATAAAAGAACAACAAATTAGGACTCTGGAGAGACGTTCGCTTTATTGTGTAGCGAACACAAATAACAAAAAATGAGGACTCTGCAGAGACGTCCACTGCATTGTATAGCGGACATAAAAGATGGTCAAAATTTTCTAAAGTGTCGGAATTTTAAGACTCTGCAGAGGCGTCTGCTACACTTTGTAGCGGACGGGGTTAATAAAAAACAACATAAACTTTTAGAGTTAATGGCTCTCCTAGGTCCATCAGAAAATATATAACAGTATTCGGTCGAAAGATTATTAGAAAAAAATTACAAAAAATTATTACGAATGTCAAACATAGTTGATGGCTTAAAAAAAATTATAGGTCCACTGCAGCTTATTCGTCCTCATCTTCTTCCCCGTCTTTCAAACCCCCTGGACTTATCCCCAGTGTCTTGTAATGGTTTCGCTTGTCATGGTCGGTGATTTTGTTGCACAATGCACACCTTCTCAGCTTTTTAGGTTGAGTTGTCGTTTCAATAGAGCTTTTCATCCGCGTAGATCTCTTGCGGCCTTTCGTTTGCGATATAATTGGATCCAAAGGCCGGATATCATTGTCATCTCCCTCCCCTGGCTCGTCATCTTTTGATCCCGTCATAGGCTCAGTGTCAACCACATTGCTGACTGAAGCTGCTTCCAACTGGTCGACGATGGGCTCTTGCTGCTGAGCTACCTCGAGGAGATGTTTATATCCGACCATTGTAGCAGCACCCTTTACGGACAAACGGGTGAACATCGTCACCAGATGATTATACCGCAACGTCTCTGATTCTTCAAAGTCAGTATACGGGTGCTCCGGAAAGGAAATGGTACCGTGCAACCTGTTTGCACCTTTCGTCCACCGTGACAGGACGTATTTATCGGGGATTGTCCTGATATTCTTCTGTGTGAAAAACCGCAGAATGTGTCTACACAGGATGCCATGGAACTCAAACTTCTTACAAACACATGTCACCGAGTCCGTCAATGTGTCGTGGCTCACCGTATAAATTCTGCGCAGCTTCTCAGGGACGAGGTCATTCACGAGCGAATAAACCTTGTACTCACGTGATGACTTTTCTGCCACCTTGTTTATACTGTATCGGCCCGATTTTTGCAGCTCTACTTGGTATAGCATGAAGATCTCCTTCGTATAGACTTTGGCACCGTTCAGCTCCAGCGGGGTCTCAAGCAACCTTCTCCTTTGCTTGTACGTGGTTGCAAAGTCTGCAGCCCTTTCTTTCACGAATAACGACGCAACCGCTTTTTGTGCGGATGTGACGAAACTCTTCAAATTGGTAGATCTACCCACATAACTATCGAACCTGGCATTCATAGATTCACTCCTGCCCGTCGTTTTCATGCCCGCAAAAAAATGCTTCCTCGTGTAAACGCCAATCCATTGCTCTTTGAGCTCGTACAAGTGCTGGAGCCACTCGTTGTCTTGCAATGAGTAATCCTCAACAAGATTTTCCCACCTCTCCTTAAATTCCTCAATAGTTAATGACTTATTAACGCACTTTTTAAAGTCCTGTTTAAAGTTTGGAGTGATAATGATGATTGACCCCCGTGAAAGGAGCGAACGGCATCGAGTACTTGTTGGTACGGTATGTGGTGTCGAAAGTCACGACATCCCCAAAATGCTTATAAGCTAGCCTCGAACGACCGTCGACCCAAAAAATTGTGCTAACTCGATGCTCGTCGTCAAGTTTATAATCGAAGGTAAACTGCGGGTCCTCCATCTGCATCCGTTTCAATAGGCTCATTGTGGATTGAGCATCATTGAGGTCATACGCGGCTCGTCTATGGGTTCGGACCGCGTTACGAACGTCTGTCGTGTTAAACTTTAAATTTTGAATTCCCCCAGCCTGTTCAGCAAGAACATTAATCATGTCAGTAGGTCCTAGCCGCGCATTGCTCATTGTATGAATCAGGCTCCTTGCGACCTTACCCATCTTCTTGTGTTGATGCATCTGACTCACCTTAGAAGGGGTTACTAACGGGTGATTGTGTGCCAGTTCCAGGCTGGTAATAAGCCAATGATCTTGCTTGGCTTTATAGCTTACGAACATCTTGACCTGGCAATTCGTGCGCGCAAAGCAGTCCCGTCTTCTCCGCGCATACCCTATTTCGTCATCACTGTCATCGTTGCCTACGCGTGTCTCATTTTGCACTGGGTTTCTGCCCCTATGACACTCGTATAAGAGAGAGCATATCTTTTTCTTTACGTTGCTTGTTCTTGTAGTCTTTATTCTAATGCCAAAACCAACCCTCAATGAATACGCTCAAAAACATTCTTCAGCTTCTTCCAATGTTTGAAAGATTCGTCCTAGATACGGATCACTAGCATCTACGGAGGTGTTGGAGCTCGACACGAAATCAGACATTGTGAAACAAGACCTATGTAGAAATAGATTACGCTTAAAAATCAAATGACATTTTCAACTGAAAATATTATCTCAAAATTATCTTGGCGAATAGACCGATTTAGGATGACAAATATACCATATACATAATCTCAAAAGTGTTTCCCATTTTGCTAATTATAGATTTATTGAACATAACAAATTAAATTACTAAGATAAACAGACAAATTCATCATGCCAAAATACAACAAACATATCTCAAAAATTTTGAATTTAAATAGGATACATGTGTTGAAGTTAGCGAACCTAAAAAAAATTGAAATTAACTACAATGAATTAGTTTAAATTTAACAAATTAATTTCTAGAACATCACAAGTTGATGAATAGAGTGACAAATTTCTAGAACATCACCAAAGATCTATACTTTTTAGTCCAAAAAAATAAATTATACTTTATCAGCCAATCCACCCAGAAAACTTTTGAGATCACAAACTTACATTGCTTGAGTGAAGCTTGAAGCAAGTGTTACTCGAAGCTTGAGGGGAGCTGAAAATGGAACCAAGTGAATCTGAAGGAGAAGAAAATTTTGCTGAAAGAACTGAGAATTAGGGAACTCTTGGGAATAAGGGCAATAATGTCCTCGACATAATGTCGCGGACAGAACTGCCGACAACTTTGACACGTGCAGAAATAAAGGTCCATAAATATAATTTTGCATTTAGAAGTCCCGCGGCATAATGTCGCGAACACTGTTCACGTGACACCTATCGAGGGGAACAGTCGTAGGGCTCTAACGGGAGACTTTCTTGGCGGGCGACGGGACAGGTCCTGGCATGTGTCAGCCTAGAGGTCGTCCACTACACTATGTGGCGGATGACTTTTTCCTTACATGTGTTAGGACCTGAATGTCGTTCGCGATACAGTCTAGTGGACAGGGGAGGAGGGGCAAAAAGGTAAAAAATATCATTCTCGACATTA
Source organism: Escallonia herrerae (assembly GCA_033070095.1). Lineage (NCBI taxonomy): Eukaryota > Viridiplantae > Streptophyta > Magnoliopsida > Escalloniales > Escalloniaceae > Escallonia > Escallonia herrerae. The sequence continues at coordinate 131,462 of JAVXUP010001418.1, read as the reverse complement.
TGTCGCGGACTACTGACAGTTTTCAAAAAAGACACGATTTGGGCCGCCATCTTTCAGGATGGACGGCCAGATCGCGTTTGCAAAATAGCCTATTTTTCCCACGCTCTCAACGGATCAGCTCCCATACTTAATATATGATATGTCCTAAGATGGTAATACGCGGCGTAACAAAATAACAATGTAATCAACATCTTAATGATCAAGGATAAAACGGACAGCAAACTATGAATAATGAAAGCTCTAAAGGTTAGGTGTACACTTCAAAGGATAAGTTCGTAAGGACAGATTTAAAATAGAGTCCCAAAGTAAACTATCATGGCTAAAAACTTAGCACTATCAGATTTTCATATCAAACTCTCGAATATGCTCATTAATTTTGCACAAAAAATCTTTGTAACAGGTAAATAACCAAAATATCATGCTATTCCCGTGCAGTTCAATCTAATTAATATAGGCAAATTAATTAGATATCCTCTAAGTTTGTCTTGGTGTACAATTAAGAGTCCAAATCTAGAAAAAAGTCCAAACGCATTATCATAGTCAAAGCTTTATCTACAGACTTATGGGTCCCCCCCCCCCCTCCCCAAACAATAAAGCTAGATATAAAAACAAACAAATTTGAAATAGTTCATTGCTTTTGGCAGAAGAAATTCCCTAAACTGTGCTACTCTTTCTCCTACTTTACCCCATTAAAGATCCCACAGTGGTAACGATCATTTAGCTCGATGGACACCCATCTGAATCAATAATTCCAATTCATACTAAATATTTTCTTTTTGTTTAAGTAAAAACATTATCCAAAGAGTACTATAAGTTCACAATGACTAGCCCACGAAGTTGATTTCTACCTCATGACCCAATTTTAATTATGTGATGTGACAATCTGAGCTTGGTCACAAACCAATAGCACCACATAATATCACTTTTAAGACAACTTGTAAGATTTTTCTAGATAAATAAGCCTAAAAGACTAGTTGAACATGTAAGCGAAAATCACTAAAATGGTCCTTAAACTTTTGCTTGATGTTCTGTTTGGTTCTTCAAGCACAAAAAATTTCTCGTTGATCCTTTAAAAGGTCCTTATACTCATTAGATGAGATTTCCAAACTTATAGTCATTGGAGAAGAGACTACTCTAGGGCAAAATTGGGTCAAAATTACGGCAATGTTATTCTACTTATGCGGTCATTAAGCTTAAAAGAGGACATCACAACAAATTTAAATCTTGGAAGAAGGATCCTAGGGTGCTCGAGATATGGAGTAAACAATCTATCGCGTGCATCCCACGTACTAGAATTGAATTGATTTTCCTCACCTTTCCTTCTTGATGTAGAAGTCAAATTCTTGTGGGTTTGTCACTTGGATTGATCCACAATCTGCGTGCGAGGGAAGGTCATAATCCCAGACTTGTTTAGAAGGCTAAGAAGACACAAGCGTGTTCAATGATGGCTATTGGCTGCCATAATCCTGACTTGGCTAATGGTTTTCATCATTACCCAAATCTGATGTAAAATTAAAGGAGCTATTATAAGCTTTTTCTATGTTTATGGATGTAAGGTGTGAGTGATGTATCAATAATTGTCAATGTGTTATTAGGTTGTAGCAACTAAATGATTGCAAGAAAGTTTTTATAATGATTATGCATCTAATTTGGAAATCTAGTGATGAATGTGTTTTTTGTTGATTTTGAACAACATAATGCGATAATACCATAGTGATTATGTCACGACCCAAAACCACTATTGGGCTCCTAAACCAGGTGCGTGACCGGCCGCAGGCCCATTAGACTCTCACCAAGGGCAGTGTCAGGCCTTATTCACTAAAAACTCAATAAATCTGTAGAGGAAATTGACTCTTATACAACTACAAAATAAGAACTTCATTTCTAGTCTTAATACAAACCTCCATTTATCAAAAACTATGAAATAATCTCTAAAGGTAACTGAAACCAATAAAATAGCCCTGGGGGTGTGAATAAGGCTTTAAGAGCACTTTAAAAGATTAACAATTAGTCACAACCAACTTTGAGATACTAGGATGAACACTTAGATAACTCAAACGCAAAACCTCTAATACAATATCTCAAATAAGAAGGCTAACCAATCTCAAAACAAGTATGAGGCAATAATGTAAAGAGAGAAGGGTTTAAAAATACTTGACAATTGAGATTTAGATAGTGTTAGCCCTATGATTGGATAACCTAGGCTTACATCTTGTTTTGATGATAACTACACATTGATTATGTTCTAATGTATGCTTTGAGTGGATTCTTAGTAGATATATACATGACACTAATGAAGACACATTTGAGAAGTTGGATAGATGGATTGAAGCCAAAGAAGCTTAAAGTTATAGTGGACATGCTATGGAAGCTTCATCAAGTCCAGTGTCAAAGAGCAAGAAATGATGCAAAGGCTAAGTTACTATCGATTATTATTGATCTTTACTATTATGTAACTAGTCATGGTTTGATACTTGGATTGATGACTATGACCTAAAAAGACCTTAGGACACTTTGTGCATTGCATGTGAGTTCATAACCATTTACACAAGTGTTGTTCTTAAAAATGAGTGAACTTTGGAGCTCACTCAGATTTTCTCAAAAACAATTTTGATGATAATATTTTCATATCTTGATAAAACTTTTCATTAGATTTCCATCACAAAAAACGGCACATCAATCTGATTTTTCTAGAGAAAGTTATGCCCAAAATAGGAAAGAGGGTTCCGTGAGGCAGCCATTAGTCAGTAGGGTAATACAGTCGACTGCATTGGTCAAATTCAGTTGTAATGGCTATTTTTTAGGACATGACTCCAATGGCTATTTTAGAGGGAACCTGCAGTTGACTGCAATGGCAGTTTTGCTCATATTGGCTATATTTCATATCTTCTCTATATAAATGATTTGGGGCTTCATCATACACCATGGAAACCACATTTTAAGCCTCCATTAAACCACATTCTAAGGCTCATAGATTAAACTTTTCTCTCTTCATCTTCATGATTTTACATCATTAAAGAGGGCATCTTTGTGAGCATTTCTTTGATTGAGAGTGAGCATACTTCAAATCATCAATTCTCTCATCTTTCTATTGTACTAGAGCTTCATTTGTACTCATTTTTTTTCAAGAGGATTTCTTTGTACACAATTGATCTTTGTAAAAGAATTGGGATCAAGGCTTGGGTTTGTCAAGTCTTGGGAGCCTTGTGGATTCAAGGCTTGTGCTTGGTATGGGGATATCATCAAGTGTTGTAAGGGTTTTGATCTTGACCCGGAAGAAGATTGTTGCTAGTGGATTCTAGTGCTCTTGCAAAGGACTTCCTTGAAGAGGTGAATATAGGCTTGAGGGTAGTTCGAGCCGAACCATTTAAATTTCCTTGTCAAGTATCTCTAACTCAATCTTTTTACTTATTGCTACATAATTGTTTGAGATTATTAAATTGGCATCTTCATTAGATTCTTACTTGGTTTGATTGAGATTTGTGAGAGTGCTTAGTTTAATTTTCCCATTTATTTTCAAAAACCCTATTCACCCCCCTCTAAGATTGTTTTATTGGTTTCAGATAGCTCTGCCCGAATTTCCCTTAAGCTTATGTCCACCTCTTCAAGGGAGTTCCTTAAAAGGCCCTAGAATCCATTAGAATAGTCTTCCTTATGGGTCAAGAATAAACCTCTTACAATCCCTTGATGCTATGCCAAATCAAGAACAAGTTTTGAAATTTTCAAAGCTCCAAAGCTTGACAACCCCAAGCTTTTATACAAGAAACTTAAGATGAAATATTGTGTAGAAAGATTAACTCTCAAGAAGTTGATGACTACAAGTTTAAGCTTATAGAATAAGAGATATGAGTGTATTGATGAGTTATGAAAGTGTATATCTCTCAGACGTAAGCTCACAATGAATAAATCTTGATTTGGATGAGAAAACAATGAAGATAAAGATACATTGAAGAATTGCTTTGAGATTTGAATATTTGCAAGATAAGAAGGCTTTGAATGAAAGGGATAAATAAAATCTATGCCCGAAATTAGCTTATATAGGTGTGGGAATAAATTTAGTTGTTTGAAAATAGTGCCACAAGGTAAAACTCAATTGACTGTATTACACATTGTAGTTGACTGTCCTTTCACATGCAAAGAGGACATGGTACGAGCCACGTGCGATATACGACCAGTTTTGGGCATTGAATATTTTAGTATTTTCTTCTGTTAGACTCGTTATTCTCCTTTGTGGACTATGCTTGTAGTGTGGTTGATTATTCATCTTTTCTATCCATCTTCTTTAGGTTGACATGGGCTGTGACGTATTCAAGCAAATGGAAAGGTTTGACTGGTTTGTCGAGCATGGCCCTGACAATATCTAGAAGTCCATTGAGAGGTACAAGGCTGAAGTCCGCAACTTCAGTAATGCATATAGGGAATACAAGGGGGAGCCATCTACTGGCTTGTTAGTTGACGCATACGGTTCTCAGCGCTAGAGTGAGGTGACCCAAGTTAACTCCTCAGTAGCACCCAGTGATCCTGTCTGACAAAGGAAAACGGACCAAGGTTCTGAGGCTGACCAAGCAAGATTGAATTGATGAGCATTACTTCACACCTGAGCCAAGTGCTACAATAGACTTGCTTATGACAAACTTGGCCGGTTCAAATTACATAGGTCACGTGGATATCAAGACATTGGCGCCAGACACAGATCTTGCCAATTTTGTTATGGATGCCTATATGGAACTGTTTCGGATTAGAGAGCAGTAACATAACCCCTGCAGATAGGTGAAGATCAATATGTATCCCTTTTATTTTCATGTTTCTCTTGCTAGACAACATGAATAGTTTGAGGGAAGAACAAGGGTGCATGGATACTTTAACCGTACTTACAGGGCATGCTGAGGTCGACAATCAATGTCACGCGTCGGAGATGAACATGATCATGACACCTCATATACATGCCAGCCACTTCTTTTTATTGGTCGTGTATCCTTTGACAAAATCAGTTCACATCTATGATAGCTGAAGGAGATGTATAAAAAATACATTAATGCAGTGGTTAGTCTAGAATTTAGTGTAAATTTTGCATTATATTGTATTTGAATTGTTGTTGACATTTGTTTTGCAGACTATTATCCTTCCACTAGCCATATGCCACCATTTGGGAAGGCCATTACGAGCAATCCTATGTTGGATCCTTGCACAGTCAAAATGGTGCAAGACCAACCAAAGCAATATAATAGTCATGGTTGTGGCGTTTATGTGCTCAAGTACAAGGATTACTTAGCTCGTGCTGAAGATCTCGCAATGATGACGTGGTCTCACATGGTTGTGATGTGGTCTCAAAAGGTGTGGCAAGGCGTCTTCCTTATTATTATTGATGTACTTGACGCTTTGGTTTTTATAAATGCCTTTTCCACATTACGCTTGTCGTTTACTATTTTTACGTTGGTATGTGAATTGTTTGATTCTATTGAGAATTATTGGATTATCTTGAGAATTTTTGAATTGAATTGCGTCAAATTGTTGGATGTATTTTGACAATTGTTGTTAGAATTGTTGGATGGATTTGAGATTTGTAAAGGTTTGTTGGAGGGAATATGTGCAGGTTTGGTTTGGCATAAAATGGGAGGGAGAGACAGGTTTTGGGGGGCTATGTATGTGACCGCTACTAAATGTAGAGGTAATGGAGTGCTCTCTGCATCTCTAGCCGTTTCTTTCTCTGGCGGTTAGAAAATGCTGGGAGCGTTCCCTAAATGCTACACTTTGGAACGGTTAGGGACCACTCCCAGCATCCCCTAACAGCTAGAGATAGGAGCGGTTAGGGACGTTCTTCCCCCCTGCCCCACTTTTGTTTTTTCAGATTTTTTACTCTTTGGGCACACTAATTGACCCCTTTTTGTGTATTTGAGTGAAATTTGAAAATATGTTTTTATTTTTATTTTTCAGAGTCTTCCTTCTTCGGCACAGTTATTAGCCTCTTTCGTAGCTTTGAGTGAAAATTAATTTTTTTCTTTTGTTTTTTTAGAGTTTTTACTCTTTCGGCACACTAATTGGCCCCTTTTTGTGAATTTGAGTGATTTCTAAAAGAAAGTTTTGTTCTTTTTCAGAGTCTCCCCTATTCGGACACACTTATTTGCCCCTTTCGTAGCTTTGAGTGAAAAATATTGTTTCTGCTATAAATTACAGATTGCACACTAACCAAAACTACAAATTACAATTGACCAAAGCTCAAATTACACAGTAAAGCTTAACAATTAAAGTTCAAATTACAGATTAACCTTAACACTCTTCTTCATCGTCATCCTCCTTATGTAGACCGTCGGGTTCGATACCCAACACTTTGTAGTGGTTTCTCTTGTCATGATCAGTCATTTTATTACACAACGCAACTTTTGAAGTCGTTTATGACCCGTTGCATCTTAAATCGGACTTTTTATCCGTGTAACTCGCTTTTGCCCTTTTGTTTGAAAAAGAATCAGATCAAAAATATCTTCATTAATGTTACCACGCTGACTACCTCTGTTAACACCTGGCTGTGAACCAATGACCAAAGCCCGAGTGACTTGAGTGGCTGGAGTTGTTCGAATAGGTAGAGTGTCTCGAGCATCTGGTATTGTGACCCTAAACTATTTCCAATTTGTCTTCTCCCTTGCTGCAATATCAACTCGATACTTGTACCCATCCATTATAGACGTAGCGTCCAAAGATTAACCATCATGATGTTGCAAAGGTGATTATATCACAGTGTCTCAGATTGCTCGAAATCAATTGTACATTGTGGCACGTAGGGTATGTGACGATGTATTCTATAGGCTTGCTTCGTCTATCGAAATTTTCCTTATGCAGTCGACTGTATACCAATGCATTTGACCGTAATAAGCTACTGCTCAACTTTGAAGGTTGTATTTTGATGCAGTTGACTGTAACTCAGAAATGCAATTTTTCCTTTTCTTTTAAAATTATGAAACTTTTATGCATGCAAAGGAAACCTATAGGCAATTTCTAGGTAATGATGTCAATGGGCCGGCCCAGCAGGGCCCAACGGACCAGCTAAGAAAACTGGCTGAGGCCAGGGCGAAGGGGTGGGGAACCGAGCAGGGCCGAGCCAGAGGAGAGGGATACCAAGCTCAGTCCAAGCCTTGGCCTTAGGCCTAATATTAAAGGCCGGGCTTGGCCAGGCCCAACAATTTTTTTTTCAAAAATTCTTATTATTCATATTCAAAATTTTGAGGTTATTCCTCAAGGTCCTTTGACACTTCACCCACACCATGGAATTAAATTTAGAATTCAATTTACATTTTTTTGTTTGAAACAAAAAGAAATTTAAATTACATAATTTTTATTTATGTTTAGAACACATATAAAATGAAAATGTGATAACTTTTTTTATAATTATTTCCTTAGCTTGTGATGCAGAACACATTATGATAAATTATTTCAATATATTGGTAGCACTACGTGATGATAGTAGTGCAACATAAGTTAAATGCTTTTGACAATTTAAATTTATATAAAATTAACTTCATTCCAAGATATTAAATTGATAGCCTCCACTAATCTCTAGTAATTTTTAGTTCGTAACATAATAGAAAAATAATGTGATATTATCACCTAAAAGAGAAAAAAGTGTAACATGTATATGCACGTTGGATAGGTATTTTTCTAGGTGTCCAAAGAGAATTAATCGTACATTAATTACAATATTTACCTAAACTAGTTTTGATATCGTGTTTTGTACACGGGAACACTGTTGTACAATTTTAAAATACTAAACTATGTAGGAAGAGTCTCTTTCCACCTTGTGGTCGTTGCAAAAATGTTAACAATTATTTTTAGCAACAAAAAATAATTAAAAACCACATGAGAAGTTGTAGATAATATTTTTCTACACTCTATGTCAATGCTTTAAAGAAAATGAGACTTTTCCTTCTAAAAATTTAAGTAACATAAAGTATAATCTAACTTTTAAACAAATAGATTCTCATACCACAAATAAGAAAAAAAAAGGTTTTGAGAGAGAGAGAGATATATATAACGCGTTTGAAGTAGAATATAAGGGATGAGAAATATGTAATTACTAATTTGATTATCAATTTAAAAATAAATTACAAACAACTTAAAGTTGATTTAATGATTGATTTAGAAACCAAATCGTAAACTTAGATTGTCACAAAAAGTAAGTATTGTGGATCACAAATAAAAATAAAAATGCAGAAAAGTTGGTGATGATTAGTGATTAGTTTACCGAACATTAATATAAGCCTTTTATTTTCAATCAAAACCATCAAATTAGTTTGAGTTATGTGCAAATGATACAAGTGAGAGTATATTGTAGTCAAAATTTTATAATGAGATGAAGAGAAAAGAAATATGCATTTCCCAAAATTTAAATAAAAAGAGAAAAATATGAGGTAGAGAGATAATGAGGCACGAGAAAGAAGGGAAAAAAGTATGTAACTCAAAATGGTTTAGGGCCAGATTTAGGGCCAAAGGGCCGGGCCAGAATTGTCATGACCCAAATCCACAGATAGGCCTGCGAGCTGGGCAGGTGACCTGCCGCAGAGCCAATGGGCTCCAACTGAGGGCTCTGCCAGGCCTTATGCATTACAAGATCAATATAAATGGCAGCGACAATTAAAACTTCTACGAAATCTTAAATACATTTTTATGTTTTCATTTTAATGCATCACTTATACTAAAACACTTCATAACTCCGATTTTCAACAATTAAAGCTAAACCAAAATCTAAATATTTAGCGACTCATTCCATGCAGTCCCCGAAGCTTCGCATCAATTTGTCTCTTCTTATGTTCCTCACCATCACCTTACTTTCAACCTGAAATGATAAGTAAGGGATGAGCTTCCACGTGTTCAGTAAGTAACCAATGATTCAACTAGGTGGACCAAAGCATGTAGAAAATAACTCACTTTATATTAAAGTCACATTAAGACATCTAAAGTCATAAAGTTGGTGATCATCAGGTAAAACATGATAGAAGTACAGGAAACCAAAACCGAGGCATAAAATTATTAGCACATAACCTTACGACAAACAGTTCCATCCAATCTCAACTCAAACGATATGATGCAGTCAGCATATGGACCCACTGACTAGGACCCAGAATCCCTCCTCCACCTGAGATAAATAATATTGTGGACGCAAGGACGAACTTCGATGCAACAGTACTGTGCGCCAACGTATGGTCCCGTTGACCAGGACCCAGAATCCACTTTCCCCCGTTAATATGGAGCACCACAATCGAATAAACAAGAATCACCTTTTGGTTTATCGTAAACACAACCACTCATCAAATTATCCACACACCCCTTTCATTAGCTTTCAAACAGTTAAATATCAAAGTAACATCAATGCCGAAACATTCAAAATCATGAGTTCCATTACAATTTCAAAGCAGCATATCATTTACATGCTGGTCCGGTTTTAAAGAAAATAAACCATCAAAAGCTTTTTTGGCAAAATTAAGCCAGGGTAGCTAAATATAGCTAGAATAGTCAAGGCTGATAAACATCGCTTTTTAACAGTAGATAAACATATGTATTTATAAAAACATTAATTGAATCAAAGGGTCACTTACCTGACGCTATGCATTTCCCACATCAAGTCTTTAGAGCGACAGTCTCGCTGCTACATCTAGCTAAAAGAACGGTCAAGACCATTCTTTTAATCTCTATGTTCTGAGCTTTACTATAACCTATGGCATCGTCGTTCAAGACATAACATCCCGGTTGAACATGTCTTCAAGCCACTCAATGCCGCATTCAACTGCCTGACCTTTACACTCCCATCCAATATCGTGCCCAGTTCACCATGTCATTATCAGCGTTACATCACCGTTGTCGAACATTTCTTAATTAACCCAAATTTAATAATCCAGTAAGTAACCTTACGCTGAATAGTACTTAGTTAATCTCTAGAGTTCACGCTAACCATTCCCTTTTTCTTTATTCTCACAACCTTTGCGCTTCCCTATCCAAGAAAAAGCCAACCCTGCATAGGGTACACCCACACCATGTATACCTATTGTACTCAACACACATAAATGCACATTATACACACTACCGTATCCAGATCACACAGCCATATACACACCACCACGGCTGTCCCAAGCCAGCCACCGTGAGCACAACTATTAAACCACAACCGTTAAACACAAACAAAGTCAAACTCGTACCGTCGAACCCCCGCTTCATAGTCAATACCACCAAAACCCAACATACCGGCTACTAGCTTCCACAACCAATCTACCAATTCACGTGCCACTTTCAAACAACCAACAACCATTGACTACCATGATTGTTACTATTCGACACCAAAGTCAAGTGCACACTACACTCCACATCATGCACACAAAACTGTTGTTTCATGTTATATACAGACACCCTCTGTATATACATATTGTACACAGTACACATTCACGCGCATACAAGCATGCACACGCACCCACCGTACACACACCCATCGACCCACAAACACCCAACTGACACAGTATCTGCACCACACATTGTACCAATACACACATCTAACCCGGGTTATGATGCACACACGATATTCCCATTCACATCTTATTACACACCATCGGCCAACAACAGTCACCCCTACAAACATGCCTAAATACACGCACCATACACCCACAGCTGCACACACAAACCCACCTAATTTATTTTATTTCATCCACCGGCAACACTCTCGCTAAATCACCACCACTGCTCAGTCACCAAAATCAGCACAACTTTAAAGCACAGGTACTGTACACCCATCATTATACATATATAAGCCGACTACGATCAATGCAATCACCGTCATTAGGCCACCACTGCCCACCAAACCAAAATCACAACATCACCAAACCCTGATTCACAAACTATTCCACAAAACAATTTTTTTTCCTTTATTTCTTTTGCCGTGGTCATAGATCGCAGCGGCGACGACAATCGGCATGGTTCCAACGAGATAGAAACGGTCCAGATTTGTGGCGGCGCCGGAGTTCATTGCAGGTGATGGGCTACCGTGATCTGGGACAAAGCATTGGCTGGCGATTTGGGTTACCGGCGACAGCAATCGCACGACAGCTTGTAGTGGTAGCGGCACCTTGGCAGCAGTGTGATGGCTGCGGTGTGGTGGTCGCGGAGGCTAGGTGAAGGAAGGCTGGTGGTGAATCCCGCGGTAGCAGCGACACGATGCGTTGGGTACGACACGCCGGTGGGGAAGCCTTATGGAATGGACGGTGGTGGTACTGTGCCGATGTTGTGCCGATGGTATTGGGCAGGTACCGTTCGCGGCATTTGGTGCCGTTGGTGGTGCATGTAGGCATCGGACGGAGCTTCTGGAGAAGGCGACTGCCCAGAGTTGATCTCCAATAATTGGGTGTGGCCGGCGATGGCGATCGCACGGCTGCTTGGCACCTTGGAGGTGTTGAGCAGCGGCGCTCGGCGTAGGCATGCCAGAATTCATCACCGGTGATGGAGCTGGTCGGCAAAGGGGGATGCCGGAGATGGGAGCAGCGCTTAATGGATGCGACCGGAGTTGGCCATCGGTGATTGCGAGTTACCGGCAATGGGGGTTGCCCAGAGGCCGCCCTTTCTAGGTCCCGCTGTCCTTCTCTATCTCTCTTCCTGGCTTTTCTTTTCTTTTCTTTGTTCTTTTTTTTTTCTTTCACTATTTTCTTTTGTTTAGCTTATTTACAAAAATGCTTTCTTTTAATCTTTTCCAAAATTTCCCCCTTTTTTTCTCCTCAAAGCATCCTCTATGGTATCAAAATCCTACATTTTTCTTCATAGCTCTCTCTCTCTCTCTCTCTCACACACACACACAAACACACACATTTTAAAATATTCAAATAAGACCTAGACATTTACATAATAACCCTAATTTAATTATAATTTCTCGAGAGTCACAGGGTAGGTTTCATTTATTTCATTATTGTACAAAAAAAATTTCTTTTTTTTATAGCTCTAGTATTATAATTTTTTTTTATGATAACATTGTTCATACCAAAGGTCACTAAGAGCTCAAAAGAACATCACTCATATAAAATGTCGCTAAAGTAATATTAACCGGGTAAACCTAAGTTTGGGGCATCACAAGAATAGCACCGAAAAGTGGACCAGAAGCGGGTCGGGGCAAGGCCAGCATTAAAAAATTGGCCGGTTTCGGGCCAGCCCGTTATTGAGGGCCTGACCCGGGCCTTTTTAGGACCGGGCAGAATAAATATTTGAAAAATCAGGCCTGACCTTAGCTCTAGCCCAAGGCCCTACGAGTTAGGGCCAGCATTGTTCATGGTTAAGGTCGGGCCAGCCCTGACCAATTTAGGGTCGGGTTGGGCCGGCCCACCCTTTTTCATATCTCTAATTTTAGGTAACAGTCATCGATACAATCAACTCTCGGTGTTTACTTACAAGGCAAATGAATAAAGCTGTTTACAATTGAATTGAAGTATTTCATATTTGAAGCATTCCATTGGATATTTTTGATCGATATTTGCTCATCCAATTGTCCGTTACATAAGTATGAGATTATACCTAACGCTTCATGAACTCAATAAATATTAGACAACATAATGGTGAATGTTGGTTATCATTAAAATCAAATGTAATCCTAGGTTAAGTAACCGTAGGGCTAACAATCCTCCTTTTTTATAGGGAAAATTGCAAAAAACACCCTCGTGGTTTGAGCCATATGAAAAAAGACCCTTATAGTTACAAAAGTTGTAAATATACATCTGCAATCGCAAAAGTGTTGCAACCGTAAAAAAAATCATTCAAAATAACGGCATGTGATGTTCAAGCACCAGAACAATGCGTTTGGTAGAGATTAAATCAACGAAATGACAAAAATACCCTATATTTCTTCTTCTCTCCCCAAATCCTAATTTTCTTTCCTACTCTAATCACTTAAACCTTAACCGCTGCCACATGTCTCATTACAATCACCTTCACAGCCGCTTGCTCCACCCAATTGTCTACCGCCATCAGCCCCCTCAAGCCAAAACCCTAACCGTTCTCACCAAGGCCCATCCACCACCACCACCACCCATTTTTGCCACTACCTAGCCTTGTGTGCCTATGCTGCCGCAGTCCCGTCACTTAGCACCTTCGATGTAAGCCCTTCACAACCTTGCCACCACCGCCCAAACTTACCGCACAAAAATTCGCACAAGTTAAGATTAATTCCGGTACGGCCACCTATAATTCGAACCCTAATCGCACAAACTAAGATCTAGGTTTTCAAATCTAGATCTGACTTTGTGCAATTTGAATAAATTAGATCTGGATTTAGGCAGAGTTGTGGTGGTGATGAGAGTGAACGCTTTGGCCTATGGACACGACAGGCATGACTGGGTGATAGTGGTAGGGGCAGCGTGGTTGTGAGAGAGAGAGAGTGCTTGGGCTTGTGTCCATGAATGACAGGCTAGAGTGGCGGCGGCGTGGCTGGGGTATTTTGGACAATATTTTCACTTCATTACAAAAACCGTTGGTTGCAACACTTTTACGATCGCAAGTGTATCTTTGCAACTTTTATAACTACATGGATCTTTTTTGCAAAAATGTCTCAAACCATAAGGGTGTTTTTTTTTACAATTTTTCCTTTTTTTATAATGACAAACATTGATTCCAATAGTATGAGATGTATAAGATATATCCGCAATAAAGCATCAAAATCTCATTTTCTCAATCATTATAAACCATAAAGGATCATGGGAGATATAAAGGATCATAATGATATAGTAGGCATTTTCCTCCCTTTTGACATCACTAGAAAGATTAAGGGTTGTATGTGTGATCAACATATGTATCCATCAATGGATAATCAATATAGCCAATAAGGGAATCAAAATAAGAAAATTCAAGTACTTGAATAACCATTGAAAGGTATATCAAGCACACTATCAAAATAGGACATGAAAAGTAAAGCATAGAATGAATAAGATGTGTGTCAAATAAGCCTGAACCAAAGTTCTAAGTCGTAAATAAACGAAAGTGCTTATGCAAAACTCTTAAAATCATCCAGGAAAAAATATTAAGTGCATAGAAGAGTCTAAAGACATAAGCATGATAAAATATCTAGGCCCATAGCTCAAGGACCCTGGTCCAGTGAAGGTGGTGGGTGGAATAAGTACTCCTCAGAACACTAGATACCCTAATGATCCTCCACGGGAGAAAGACAACGACTGAGTTGACAATGAGCAAGGTCCATCTAAATGAAGTTATCCCCCAAGCACCCAAAACCAACACTCATCCGCTGCTGATCATGTCTAAGCGAGCAAGAACTGCCTCATACCTGGTAGCAGAAGAACCGATGGAAGTGCCTGCTTCGTGAATACTTGACATAACCAGCTGAGCTGGATCACGATTGTCCTCGAAAGTAGCACAGCCACCATCATCATCATCATCCAAATGAGCATCCGTGTCAGGTTTAGGTAGAAATCGATCGCGTGGATATAAAGGACCCTTCCTGACGAAGAGTAGAACAATTAAGAATTGGTGCCATTTCACCTCAATATACTCACCTCGAAGGGCTGTATCAAAATGCATGAAAAATACGAGTGAGTAAAAGGCCATAGGGAATAGCTAGTGATGGATGTGATGCATACCTAATCATGTTCATCATAATAAGATCAAGAAAGGTGATCAGGATACGGAGTGAAAGAATGTCAAGAGCTAGACATCTAAGTAAGACACTAAGGAGAGAAACCATTGGCTCTAGGAATGACATTATGAGCATAATGTGATGGAGGAGTCTAAAGAGGGGAGGTAAGTCATGAAGGTGAGGCTTGCTTGTAACCCTAATACGACATCGATGGAGAGTATGCTGAAGTTGTTCCTCAACATAAAAAGATCAATCAAACCCATGTGATTGACTTAGGACCAGGATCATTTCGAGAATGAATGGAAAATCACTATTTAGGAGGTCTAGAATAATGGCAAGGCGTGACTGTGAGAAAGAGATACAATGCCCAAAAATGGTAGAGGTAAGGGTACAGGACTTACTAGACGTGCTCCAAGTCAAATTGGCATAGAATAAACATACATAGTCAGGATAGTATAGAATGGTGTCCCTATTAGTGAAACGGTCTAAATAAGATGCCTGAAGATGTCGAAGTACGTCACGACCTATAAGAAATGGAGTATCCAAATGCAAACCTATGATCAAAGGTGAAGAAAGTTGTGCAGAGAAGCGGTCCAAAGCTGTTTGATTTTGGTAGTGCTTGTGGTCCATCTCTACAGCAATAGGCTCGGGCTCGGGTGCAGCTCATGATCGAGATGTACTAGCATGTGAGAGTTTTTCTTGTGCCATTCTCGAAAAAGTCCAACAAAAATGGAAAGACAAAGAAACTGTGTGAATGAGACAAAAAAACATTTTTTAATTAATAAATTTAAAAGTTAGGGTTTATGCAATTTGAAAAATGATGATTTTTTTTATGAAATTGTTGAAAAAGATCATGCTAAAGTATTCTTAAATGATAACATAACATGAAATGAAGCCAATACATGTGAGAAATTCATGAATTGAACAATTTTGAAGAGTATAAACCCTAGTTCAAGAAACTAGGAAAAACAGATTTTGGATTGCAAATGAAACAAAGCAACGATGTAATCTTTATCAACCAAGCCAAATACACCAAAGAGCTAGTCAAGAGATTTGGCATGGAAGATTCAAATGTATTTGACACTCTAATAAGCTTATTATTAAAGCTTGATAAAGATGAAAAGGGTAAGGATGTTAATATTAAGTGCTATTAAGGTATGATCGGCTCACTCTTTTACCTCACCGCAAGTAGACCCGATATAACATTTAGTGTTTGTCTGTGTGCTAGATTTCAAACTTGTCCTCAGGGATCTAATTTAGTAGCCGTCAAGAGAATTTTTAGATATCTTAAGGACACTCATGATTTAGGATTATGGTATCCTAGGAACACGTCATTCGATGACCTAATTAATTACTCTGACGCCAACTACGCCGGTTGCAAAGTTGAGTGAAAAAGAACTAGTGGCGGTTGCCAATTCCTAGGACACTCACTTGTTTCATGGAGTTCCAATGCCCTATGCATATGAGGCGATTAGTTCTTGTTGTGCACAAATTATTTGGATGAAACAAACCCTAATGGATTTTGGACTCAAGTATGATTGTATTCCTATTTTGTGTGACAACTCTAGTGCAATTTCCCATCCAACATTGACAGACCAAGCATATAGAAATTAACCAACATTTCATCCGTGTTCATGTGCAAAAAGGTGATATTATTCTAGATTTCGTTAACACAAATCACCAAATAGCGCATATCTTCACTAAACCGATTGGATTCAAAAAGGTTTACCACTCTCACAAAGGAACTTGGCATGTCTTCACCTATGTGACTAAATTGATACATATTTTGTGCACTAATATGAAATTCATTCTTCACATGATTGAGTATAATCTCATAGGCTTACATGTTTCTAAGTAAACTGTGTAAAAAAAACAAGCAATAAACACAACTAAACATGAATCAAGTGCTAAAACATGTAATTACATGATCAATTGGAACGAATTGTCCTTAGTGTAAGAATTGGATTTAATGATTTTGAACAATGTGGGTGAAATCAATCGGTGAAAGTGCATAAAACATGTACCAGGATGAGTTTTTAGAAAAAGTACATACCAATTTCAAGCTGACTTGCGAAAATTGAAGCCTTATGAGAAGATAGTTGGTTCGTGTGTGTGAATCTGCCAAAAAATACTGCGCTTTGAAATATTCTCTCTCCCCATAATGCAGTCAACTGCAATGCAAATTTTTTATTTCCAACAGCCATTTATGTGTATGTGTGTGTAAATATGCATGAATGCATGCAAAATTCAAACAAAAGAAATTTAAGGAAGATTAATAAAATCAACAATTTTGAAAGGAAAACCTACTCATACAAGAAGCGAATTCTTCGCACAAGGATCCATTAGTAACTCCAAATTTAATAACATCAATATAAATTTGCAGCAACAACAAGTCCTTGCCCTTAGATTTTATAAAGAGAGTGGTGTCAAGTGTTCCTCTTGAAAAACTATTTTCTAAAAGAAAATTGCTTAGCCTTTCATACCAAGCTCTAAGAGCTTGTTTTAAACCATAAAGAGCTTTACTAGCTTGAAAACTTTGTTTCAATATCTTTCATTTTCAAAACTGGGAGGCAGAGCCACATATACTTCCTCTGAAGTAAAACCATTTAAAAAACACTCTTGACATCCATTTGATAGAGTTTAAAATCTTTATAATAGGTAAAAGGTAATTATATTCTAGTAGATTCGTGTCTAGCTACCGTTGCATAAGTCTCATCAAAATCAATTCCTTTTTCTTGGTTATAACCTTAGGCCACTAATCTAACCTTGTTTCTAACCATGATTCCGTATTCATCAAGTTTATTTCTAAATACTAATTTTTTTTTCCTTTAATCCTATATTCTTGAGGTTTAGGCTCAAGAGTCCATACTTGATTTCTTTCAAATTGAACAAGCTCTTGTTTCATAGCAAACATCCAAGGTTCATGATTTTGAGCTTTGGGGAGATTTTTGGATTCAATTTGGGAAAGAAAAGCAAAGTTAACATGTTGTTGGAGAGAGTGTTGAGTTCTTACCTCACTCGAAGGATTTCCTAAAATTAGATCGTATGGATGATCTTTCTTGTAGGTCCAATCTTTTGGTAGTGCTCATTGTTATAAAAAGCATGCTTAGGTTCTAGGCACACCCCTCGCACCTTGCCTAGGCTTAGGCGCGCGCCTTGTGCACCTAGGCGCCAAGGCGCAAGGCGCAATATGGCGGTGGAGATGCACACCTAGGCGCACGAAACATGACCGTTGGATAGGCTATTATGGCTTAATCTGGAATGTCCATTTTTCTTTTGGATTTTATTTTTTTTGGCTTCACTCCACCAATTCTAACACACTAAACCTAACTCAAAAAATCCCCAAAATAAATACAGTAACTTTTACGACTCAACTCTCAGCCCTCACTAGTCACCCCCGTCACTTGCACCGGTCATCGCCAACGTCTCTCTATCACTATTGGTCACCTGCGATCCTCTCTACTGTCGTTACTCCAGTCGTCAACACCAACGCCATCGCCACTGCTCCTTTGTCCTGTTGTTGCTCTTCTACTCCACTCCCGATTTGTCGCTTTCTCTCCCTCCCTCCCTCACAACTCACAGCACTCACCCAGTCTCTCCCTCACTCATAAGTCACAACTCATATTCTTAACTTGGATGCATATGCATTGGATGTGCAAAACAGATATATTAAGCAATTCTTGGATAGGTAGACAACCCAATAATCCTGTAATTCAAACATTTTTATGATGAAGCCGTGAAGGATTGTCATGTTGCTGAAATTATCCTTGTACTTCAAATGCACAGAAGATAGACAATTGCTGCCTTGGCCCTTAGCGATGATGACGATGGCGGTGTTACCTTCACTTAGTATTTGGTGATTTGCAACTGTTGATTCTAATGTTGGAAGCTTGTTAAATTATGATGTGATAAAATTTGAAACTTTTTCTAGTGTTTGGAAGTTTGATAATTGTCATATTCTAATTTTTTACATAATTTAATGGTTTTAATGCATTATTATTTATTCAAATTTATTTATTTTAATATTGCGCCTCACTTCGAAAAGGCACGCGCTTGCACCTCGCAGCTTGGCTCCAGGGACCTTTTTGCGCCTTAGCTGTGCCTGCACCTTTAATAACACTGGTAGTGCTTGAAAGTTGTCCGAGTTTGAAGCATCATTGCTTGCTTCCTTATCTCCCCTTTGAGAACTTGATTGTTGGTCCCCCAAAACGATTTCTTTGGTATTGTCTTTTGATGCTTCATTTAAGTCTAAAGTTCTCAAACCATTGTCCATCTCATCTGCATTATCAATGTTAATCCTTCTCATCAAAAGTAACATACATGTATTCTTCTACAACCAATGTACTTTTGTGATAAACTTTATATGACATACTATGATTAAAGTAACCAAAAAAACTCCTTCCTTGATTTTGGAATCAAATTTGTTAAGGTGATCTTTAATATTTAAAATAAAGTTGCATCCAAAGACTAAAAAAAGTTCACCTTAAGTTTCTTATCATTAAAAAAACTCATAAGGGGATCTAAAGAAATTTTTCTCAAGATAACTTTATTAAGAACAAAACATGCACAATTGACCGTCTCTACCCAAAATTACTTTGGCAAACCATATTCGTTAAGCATTATTCTTGCCGCCTTTTGTAATAACCTATTCTTTCTTTCGGCAGCACAATTTTGTTAAGGAGTTCTAAGAGCAAAAAGATTATATGATATACCAATGTTATCAAACAAAGCTTCTATTTTTAAATTTACAAGTTCTTTACCATGATCACTTTAAATGTAGGTTAACAAATATCCTTTTTGATATTGAACACATTTTATAAATGAAGTGAACACATCTAGAGATTCATCTTTGGTAGCCAAAAAATAAAGTCCAAGTATAGCGAGAATAGTCATCAACAATAACAAACAAAATGATTTACCACCGAGAGTAGTTGTAAGAATTGGTCCAGAGAAGTCCATATGAAGCAATTGCAAACGTCTAGAAGTGGATACTATTTTCTTCGGTTTGTGAGAGACTTTCTTTTGCTTAACTATTTGACAAGCATTATGTACTTTATATTTCTCAAACTTTATCTGTGGAAGTCTCCTCGTAAGTCTTCTACTTGATATATCCTTCAAATGCTCCATATGTATGTGTCCAAGTCTACGATGTCAAATGCCTCGCGAATAGCACTAAGATACTTAGAGTCTTAGACCCCGTTTGATAGAGTTTTTTTTTTCCAGTTTCGTAAACTAAAAAAAAAATAAACGCGTTTGGCAACCAATTTTTTTTTTTCCTTCAGTTTAAAAAATCAGTTTTAAAACTAAGGCTATTTTTTAAAACTCCAAAAATTAGTTTATGATTTTTAGTTTTGGTTTTATTTTGAGACCACCACCACCGTCCCACCGCCAGCAGCAACTGCCCACCGCCACTGTTCACCGCTGGCAGCCGGCGGCCACTGCCACTCCCCACCACCGCCACTACAAACCACCACCAAAGAAAAAACTCAAAATAAAAACTGGGTAATCAAATACCAAAAAAAAAAACTCAAAATAAAACTGAGTTATCAAACACCCACTTGTTTTTGTAAAAAAAATTAAACTAGTTTTGGTTTTTATATTTTTAGAAATAGAAAACCAAAACTAAAAGTATTGTCAAACGGAGCCTAGTTAATTAGATCATTTAACTGTACGGAGTAAACATTAGACCTGGCAAATGGGTATACCCGTCGGGTACGGGTAAAATCCGGTTAGGTACAGGTAAAAGTGGGTCAGGTATATTTTACTCAATTTTTTTTGGGTAGGATTTTTTAGAACCCGTACCCTACCCTTGCGGGTAGGGTATTACCCGTGGGTAAATCATTCATTTCTAATTTTATTTTTTTAAATAAACATATTCTTATTACCTACTAATTAGACATTTTTACCTCCAATAATCAAATATTTCTCCATCAAAATTCATTTCACAAAAATCTAAACATTTTTCCCTTGAAGAAAAAACAATCTAAACATCCATCCATCTGAAAAAAAAATAAATAAACAAACAAACAACCACCATCGTCCATCAATATCCACTGACTGAAAGTCTACCAACAACCACATGGCGACAGAGTGACGGTTAGCGATAATGGCGACCGATCGATGGTGATGGGGCCACAATGGTGACAGATCGATGTTGTGGGGCCATGGTGGTGACCGATCGATGGTGACAGGACCATGATGGTGACAGATCGGTGTTGCGGGGCCACGATGGTGACTGATCATTGGCGACAGAGCCACGGGGGTGACCGATTGGTGGCGACGATGCCACAAGGAGACTAAGTGACGGAGTGGCGGTAGCGAGATGCAGTAGATCTAGTGTGACAGACCGACGTGGCGCCGTGGGTGGAGTAGGGTGGTCGTGTGTTTTGTAGATCTGTGAGAGAGCGAAAGAGAGAGTTGAGAGAGGGGACATATGAGAGGATCTGTGAGGGAGACTTAAGGGTAGGAGCAGCAGAAGCAAAATGAGGGGGAGTCAGGGAGAGAATGAGAGGTTCAAACCCTAGAAATATTATAAATAGGCATATAACTGGGTAAACCGGGTACCCAATAACCGACCCGGATTAACCCATATTTTACGGGTCGATTCGGGTATGGGTCTATTTTTGGCAGGTCTCCTAATTATGTACCCGTACCTGAGTTTTTTGCACGAGTACGGGTAGACCCGCGGGTCTGGGCCCGTTTTTTTCGGGTCTAGTAAATATTTTCATCTCTAGTTCCTACCAAAATTTTTTCGTACAAAGAGAAGCCTTAAAGATTACTCTAAAGACTTTATCACTAAATTGACTAATACTTAGCATATTATGCTTCAAGCCTTCAACATATAACACATTCTCAATGGAATGTGGCTCATTACTAATAGTACCTTACGACTGATTTTTCTTTGAGCATTACCCCCAAAGGTAACTTTTGCTCCTTCTTTAAGATCGGTAGAGGTGAAAAGAGATATATTGTTGGTCATGTGTCTTGAACATCCACTATCAAGAATCCACTTCTTGCTACTAGATTTTACTTTGAGACATATATATAAACAGAAATCAAGTAATGATTTTTGGTACCCATACTTCCTAGGGTTCATTGGTGTTAGTCTTGCACTTGTAATCTTGCCCTTTTAGAACCCATATTTTCTTTAGAGTTAGCTACTCGATTGACCATTGCACTATTAGACAAATTCAGCTTTGATCAATGGACATCGATTTGTGTCAAAGTGACCACTTCAATCAAGTCACTCTGTCAAATTATCCTTGACACCATATATTTACTCAGGGTTATATCGGTCTTTTTACCCTATTCTTTCTTAGTTTCCTTCTTCTTTTTCTCTTCCCCCTCTCTTCTTTCCCTCTCTATCTCACACACATTGTCACACAAACTCCCCAACCCCCCACCACCACATACACATAGTCATAAATACAGAGTCACAAACACACACACACACACACAGAGTCTCTCTCTCTCTCTCTCACACACACACATGAAGTCTCACACTAGGATTTGGTTTGGCATTGGACTCAGCACACTATCACATACACGTGCACATACATACACACACACACACAATCTCTCTCTCTCTCACGCTCACACACACACACATGCACACAAGCACACGCTATCATAATATGTGCACAGCATACACATAAGACTCTTAAAAAATACACACATATACATGCAATACATGTTGCTACACACACAAACCCTACAGGCACAACAGAAACAAACACACACAATACACTGTCATGACAGTCTACTGTCTGTGTTTGTTTGTGCGTGTCTGGGGTGTCACAACAGTGTGTAGGGGGTGGGGGTCGAGTATGGAGGGTTAGCTATAAGTGTGGGTGTGTGTTTGTGTGTATCTATCTGTGTGTGTGTGTGTGCGTGTGCGTGTGCGCGCGTGTGTGAACTTGTATCCGTGTGTGTCACTGTGTGTGTGGATGGCTCTATGAGCGTGTGCGCATGCGCGAACGAGCACACGCAAACGAGCACGCACGGACGAAGAAAAAAAAAGAAGAATGAAGAAGGTGAACGGTGAAATGACAATTTTACCCCTTTAAATTAACGGACTTCTATGAAACTAATGGAGTGACCTGATTGAAACGAATTTTAAAATTAGTGGTTACTTTGACACAAATTAATGTCCAGTGACCAAAGTTAAATTTGTCTAATAGTCTAGTGATCAACTGAGTAGTTAACTATTTTCTTTATATCTCTAACATATACAATTATACAAGAACAATAATTAGTCATATGCCCTTTCTTATTGCACCAACCATAATGTGCTTGGCAGAGCTCCAAGATCTGGTCGTTATCGTTACGGGCTTGGCAGAGCTCCAAGGTCGTCGTCGTAGTCACGGGCTTGGGGGATGGGTCATCATCACAGGCTGGTGGTATTGTACTGTGGTGGAGAATTTTGGGTGGTGTTTGCGGCGGGGCTTGGGTGGTTTTGATTGGGTAATGGTGGTGGTGTTGTACTGTGGTGGAGAATTTTGGGTGGAGTTTGCGACGGGGCTTGGGTGGTTTTGATTGGGTGATGATGGTGGCTGGTGGTGGTGCATTTGTGGTGATTAAGCAGCTGGTGGTGTTGCGCTGCGATTGAGCTTTAAATGGTGGCAAGGAAAAGAAAAAAGAACATAACTAATTTTTTTTGTCGCTAAAAGGTTTAAAGCTAACTTTAATGCTTTTAGTGACTAAAAGATACTACAACTAAGTAAAATAAAGTCAAAAAATAATAAATAAAGAGTTAGGGTGGTGAGACAATTTTGCCCCTAAGTTAAAGGTCATGTGCCTTGCACATGACCACTTAACGGGACTCTTCCTAATGCCGGCTGACGGAATGGTCAAATTGGAGATTTTTGAGAGTCTAGTGACCAAAATGTCACAAAAAAAAAAAGTTGAGTGACTTTAGTGAAAAGGGAGTCATAGTTCAATGGTCATTGATACATTTTACTAATTAGTTATATGCCCTTTCTTATTGCCCAACCATAATGTGTAAATGGTGCGCAACAATTCTTCAGTTGTCATGTATAAACATTCAACCTAATTTGTTGTTTAAAAACTTTAGAAGTCAAGCTGAAGGGATCTAATCCAACAACACCTTTGTTTAGGCCAATTCTTTGGCATCCAAGCATGACATCCAAAGTTATTTTGGTTATCAACAAGTTTTTCTAGGCAGTTTTTCAAATCACAAATCTCAAGTTTTAAATTTTCATTCTGTTTTTCTAAAACTAAAGTATCAAGAGAGATTTGTTTATGATATGAATGCTTACAATCAATTCAATCAAATTATTATTCACATGTTTCACGTATAGATGGCTAGATATGCTTCATTCTTGGCATGCAACTCATTATTTTGAATTTTTAGTTTCTCTATTTGTATATTAGCCTTAACCAATTGTTTAGAAAATATTGTGTTCCTTTTAGAAAGTTTCTAGGATTCCTCATATAAGTTGTCATATGCATCTTCAAAGCTTTCTTATTCACTATCACTATCAGAAGAAGAATTTACCTTGTCATGTGCCATGAAGCATACATTTTCTTGCTCACTCTTCTCATTCTCTTCATCATTTGATTCAAAGTCATTCCATGTTGGAGTATGCTCAACATTCAATGCTCTTTCCTTCTCCTTGTTTTCTTTCTTAACAAAATGTATTCTTTTAACTCTCTCCCATAGGTCTCTTCTCTCGTTCTTCTCCTTCGTGTATATGGGACACTCCACCTTCGTATGTCCCGACTTGTGGCATTTATAGCAAAGCTTCTCTTCATTGCTATTATTTGTTGTCTTCTTCCACCATTCCTTCTAATCCTTAAGAACTTATTGAAGTTCTTTGCAACCATTGAAACATCCTCATCCTCTTCATGAAGCTCCTCTTCATCATCACTTGGCTCATTGTTTGAGGATGAAGCTTTAAGAGCAACTGAAGTAGGCTTCTTCTTAACGTCCTCTTGATCAAATGATTTGAGTTGCATTTCGTACGTCATTAGGGAGCACATCAATTTATCAAGTGGAAAAATGTTGAGGTTCTTTGATTCTTGGATGGCGGTGTTTTTTGTATCCCGAGCTCTTGGCAAAGGCCTTATCACTTTTCCTACAAGTTCACCTAGTAAATTTCTTGTCTAATTGCTTTAAAGGATTCCCAATGTTAGTAAAACGAGTGTTCATGTTCGTCACATATTCATTAAGCATTTGAAATAATTCATTATCTCTAAACATTTAAGTCATTTTGGAATTTCATACAAGGAAATTTCTTTCATGAGTAACTTGTAGAGTATCTCATTTACTCTTAGCAGAATTACACATAATGACTCAATTTAGTTCATTAGTGTCCAAAGCACAAATAAGGCAATTTTTTTGTTCTAGTATTCATGCATATCATTTTCTTATCATGATCACTATACTCTGATTTGGATTTAAGCTCTTCGAAGTTGTCAACCACCTTCGTAGGCATGAAGGGGCCATTCTCTACAATATCCCACATCTCATAGTCTTATGATTCTAAATAGATTTTCATCTTAACCTTCCACACAGTGTAGTTGGTCCTCTTAAACAATAGAGATCTAGTGATAGAACTACCCTTCATTCCACCAATGTATCCATGATCGTTTAACTCTCTTGATGTTACCCAATATATAAAGAGCCGAGGCTTTCACACCACTTGAAAGGTTTAAGACTACTTTAATAGAATAACAATTGATCACAAACAACTTTGAGAAATTAGGATGAATACTAAGATAACTCAAATAAATCTCAAATACTATATCTCAAATAAGCAAGCTAACAAATCTTTAAAAAAAAGTATAAAGCAATAATGTAAAAAGACGTGGGTTTAGAGATACTTGACAATTCAGATCTAGATAGTTCGGTTTGAATTACCCTCAAGTCTAACTCCACCTTTCAAGGAAGTACCTTGAAAGGCCTTAGAATCCACTAGAATGGTCTTCCTTACAGGTCAAGACTGAATATATTACAATTCCTTGATCCTATACCCAAATCAAGAACAAGCTTTGACAATTTCAAAGCTCCAAAACTTAACAACCCCAAGCTTTTATACAAGAAACTTAAGATGAAATATTGTGTACAAAGATTAGCTCTCTAGAAGTTGATGAGTACAAGTTTCACCACAAGAAAATCTACTTTTAGCGACGGAAAAGTGAATATTCCGTCAGTAAAACTTTTGGCAACGGACTGTCTGTTGCTAAAAGTCCATTGGTATAAACTCCGTTGCTAAAAGATTAGCGACGAAATTTGGTAGTCTGTCTGCAAAAAGTTCACTTTTACCGATGGAATTAAATGCCTTTGTCGGTAAAGATATTTTCTGTAGTTTCTTTATGTATTTTATAAAAATGACAAAAAGATTATTAGTGACGGATTTGCCTTCGCAAAAAGTCTGTCGTCACTAAAAGTCCGTCGCTATAACCAGACATTTAGCGACAGAATTCAGTCGTTAAAAGTTTCAAATCCATCGCTAATTACATTTAGCGATAGATAATCCGTCGCTAAAAACATCATTGAAAACAAAAACCTTTTTGCGGCTAATTCCGTCACTAAAAACCGCATCCATTTGTTTGAAATATATTTAGCAACGAAGTTTTGTCACTAAATGTCCGTAAGCAAAAATTAAAAAAAGAGGAGCTACTTTTTAATCCATAGACACTCAATCCTAGTTAACATATCTATCAACAATATTATGCTTATTTAAGCTAGCATTCTTTCTTTACCAAAATTCAAGCAATACAAATAAAATTGAATCATACACTCTCAACTAAAACTTAATATTCAACAACAAAAATTAGATATTCAACGAGTAGAATACATCATATTGTACGAATCCCAAAACAAAATTACAAGTTATAATAGGAACTTTTGGTAGCTCTCTGCAAGTAATACAATAAAGCATGTGGCTGAGGAACATTGCTGTAAGATCTCTGGCTTGAATGTGGTGCCAAAAAAAATCTGCAAGAAATGGAGAGGTATAAAAATGCATTAACTGTAGAACCTCAGTAAAAAAGCCTAGCCATTCATCCTTTTCCTCAACATGATTTGTGGTTGACTCAAGCCTCTGCCTTAATACCTACAGCAGCCATACCATAACTGTCACCTTGGAGGACTTCAACTTAGAGTACAAATATATAAATGAAACAAAATTCACCAGACTCTTGACAAGAACTATTAGAAAATTGCTTAGTATCAAAAGATAGCTTGTTTGTGTGTCCATATAATGATTTGTTCGTAAACAGTTACAAAGGTAGTTCCAAATGGAACTGAAGGATAAAGGTTTGGTGGGTTAGGGGTAATGGGAGGTAGAGGAAAGAGGAGGATGGGGGGGAGACCTTGAAGATGACGGCCTACAGAACGCCATCAATATGTATCGAGTACCCGAAAGTCATCTAAGTTGGAAAAGTCCACGGTGCAAGCATAATTTTGGAGTATGCGTATGTTATGAACAACAAGGGGAATGATAAAACCTAGTAAGCTTTATTTCATGTCATATAGCTGGCATTGGAAGGCATGGTGGCCATGAGATGCATTCCAACAAAATGCACATGTTCATGAAGAAAAACTCACAAACTGGAAAAAGAAAAGAAAAGAAAAGAAAAGGAAGAATATTTATGATATATAAGACAACAAAAACCACAAGCCCCACAAGTAATAGAAAATAGTCCTTAGGTCATGAACAACATATTGTAATAGAAAAGGTTACCTCATGCACATTTGCTACTTCCAAAGCTTGAAGTTCTCGCTTCAACCTCTCAAAAAAGGCCTCTGCTTAACCAATACCCACGACATAGCTGCCAACGATATGCTTAAACTCATTTACAAGAAGGAATGAAGAGACCGAAGCATTTACCAAAAAAGAAGAGAATGAGGGAAGACAATTGGTACGCCGTTGCACCAACACAAGTTAGATACATAGTCGTAATCTCCCATCTAGCATTTTCACCTCAATAGTTGAGCCGTCACATCATGATGACCACCAGACATCTAGGCAAATCCTAACTAACCAAAAGCCCAGTATTATCTTTTTCAGTAACTCGTCACCAATATTTTCATTAACTCTAACTTTAGAAGGAATTGAAACCCTAGCCAACCAAAAAAGATCTGCGATTTCAGCATGAAAATTTCAATTTAATTTATTTATTATGGGTATGTCGTGGGTAACGTTGAATGTAAAAGTGCAGACTAATATCAAATAAATACTTAGTTGTGCTTAGATGGGGAAACCAAGCCATTTGATCTCAATCTCAATTGGTACTACAATCAGTGTAGAATTGAAAGCAGAAGACTTACGTGACGTAAGGAGAGAGGCGGGTGAGCTTGGCGGTGATGTGGGCTTCGCAGATCCGTGGACGATAGCATCATGTCCTTGCAGCAATGAAAGGCCTTTTGTTTTTAATAAAAGCCCTAGCCAAGTGGAAAAATAACTTAACCAGTCATCCTATGACATATCAAAGTTATCAATAGGAGTTGAATGACTTCATTCACACAAACTATGACAATACTTGTCTCAATTCTGTCGCTTCGTTGCTCAGTCTGTTGGTTCTTCCCTCTCATCTCATTTTCCCTCAGATCGAGCGCGTATGGTAGTTGGGGTGGTAGGGAATAGGGAGATAGGGAGGTGGTAGATGTGTGGTGAGGAGGAAGTGAGAAAGAGAGGTTTCAGATCTCCTTACCTTGGAATGGCAACAATGGCACGGTGAGTGCGTTGGATGGGGGGCCAGCGGTAGCGAGGGTGGGTGGCGTAGGAGGTGGTCGGGAGAATAGGTGACGGCTGACGGTCGGCTATGTGAGAGAAAGAAGAAGAAGAGGGGGTTGGGAAGGGGATAAAGAAACGAGCGGCGGGGGAGAAGAAAGCCAATTAGGGTTTGCTTATTTATATATAGTCTTTTAGCAAAAAATAAAAAAGAAATTAAAATAAAAAAATTCAAAATAGGAAAAATACATTTAGCGACGGATTTCTCCTTCGGTAACAGTTCGTCGGTAAAAATCAGTCGCTAAAGACCTTTACTAACAAAATATTTCGTTGGTAAAGGTCTTTCGCAACAGATTTTTATCGACGAACAAATTTGTCACTAAAACTATGTTTTCAGCGACGGACGTTATCGACGAAAAATCCGTCGGTAAAAGTGACTTTTAGCTACGGAAAGAAATTCGTCGCTAAAAGTCCGTCGGAAAAAGTTGTTTTTCTTGTAGTGTTAAGCTTCTAAAATAAGAGAGATGAGTGTATTGATGACTTATGTAAGTATGTATATCTCAAATGTAAACTCACAATGAATATCTCTTGATATTTATGAGAAAACAATGAAGATAAAGAGACATTGAAGAATTGCTTTGAGCTTTGAATATTTGCAAGATAAGAAGGCTTTGAATGAAAGGAATAAATCAAATCTATGCCCGAAATCAGCTTATATAGGTGTGGCAATAAATTTAGCTGTTTGGAAATAGGAAGGGCATTTAATGCGCTAAAAGTGTAAACTCAATCGACTATATTGCACATTGCAGTCGAGTGTATTCTCAAAATAACCGTTGTAAATTCAAAGTTTCCTTATATAGTCGACTGTATTCCACTTTAGTCTACTATAACAAATTACTGCCCAAATTTGCAGTCGACGATATTCCAATGCAGTCGACTGTATCTCAGAAAATACAGTTTGCCCTATTTTTTCAAAGTATGAAAATTTCATGCATGCAAGAGAAACCTATAGGCAATTTCTAAGTCACCATTATCGATACGATCAACTCTTTATGTCTAGTTACAAAGCAAAGAAATAAAAAGTTTACAATTAAGTTAAAAGTATCCTATCTTTTGAAGCATTCCCTTGAATATCTTTGATCGATATTTGCTTGTCTAATTGTCTGTTGCATGAGTATGAGATTGTACCTAACGCTTCATGAACTTAATGCATACTAGACAACATAATCATTAATGTTGGTTATCATCAAAATGGAATATAATCCTAGGTAAAATAATCATAAGGCTAACAGTAACGAGCACACTCATTGAAATTCATAACGTTCTCCCTACAGTTTCGAAGCCCTCTATCGTCACCATCAACTTGCTCTTAAATCTCAAAAGTTGAGTAAGGGTGATCTTTCACGTGCTCAGTAAGTAATCAGTGATTCAACTAACTTGACTATAGCATGTCCAAGTAATAACTCAGTTTGCAGTTTAGTGACTTTACGAGATAAAATCAGTGAGTAAATAATCATTACAATAACCAATCATTATGTGAAACTAAATATAGTAAAGAGAACAAATCCGGAAGCACAAATACTTCATCACAAGACAGTCCCAATGCAACACTAGCTCAAACGATAGGATACAATCAGCTTTGGTCCCACAGACTTGAACCCAGAACTCACCTTGGGATGATAATCTTTGTGGAAGCAGAGGCGACAACTAGCAATAGTACTGCGTGCATCAACATTCCGTCCAGTTGACAAGGACCCAAAATCTATTTTTTTTGTTGGATATGGCTCACAGTAATCGAGTAAGAAAAAACCATCTTTCATTTATCACAAATATAATCCTTCAATCACTGATGGTCTAACCATTGCACAAATTTTTTATAGGGTTTTGAAAGATTTCATATTTGCAATAAAAATCCACATGAAAACATCTCACTTGTACCAAGCATTTCAAATCCAAAATTCATTATAATTTCTAACAAAATATCATTTACATGGTTGTCCAGTTTTGACGAGAAACAATGTCGCAACAAACGTTTTTGGCAAAATTCCTTTCTCCAAGGCAAAATAGGTTAACATAACCTAAAACTGTCCATAGCTGATTACACAATGCTTTTCAAAAGTAAATAACATATACACTTTATAGAAGTATTAGTTGAATCGATAGGTCACTCATCCGAACCGCTAACCGAATTCGGAAGTTTTCCTTTTAATCTGACCTTAGTCACCTTCTGCCAAATTTGAACAGATCAATTTGCGATAAATTAAGTCTTGTAGTGTATTAATTATTAACTTATAACGTAATAAGATATCTCTATTTTTACCCTTTCCACTTATTAGATCATAACCTCTCGCTACAGCTAGCCATCCTAACTCAATAATTGAATTTTACCTACCCTAACCTCCAAAAGTGCACTTATGCCATGAATATATCAGTTGTGAGAATGGACTAACATTGTCTCTCAATTTTTAGCATTTCCAACACTCAAATATACACGTCCACTAAATTCGCCACCGAGTGTGAAAAATTACCAAAACACTTCTTGGCTTGTGTATAATTACCAAAACACCTCCTGACGACCATCACACCTAAGAAATTCTAAAAACAGTTCAAAACTTCTTTGTAAGCAAACTAAATTGGTTTTTCAGATTAAACATCCTCCGAAGATTTTATGCTCAAAAACCCTTATCCAATATTTAAATGGGCACTAAATGGATAACATCTCTAACTATAGTAACCGGCACTAAAATGCCAAGAAACTTTAGACACTAAAGTGTCTCAGTAAAAAAAGGTCCTCCTACAATTTTTAGACAAAAATTACCTGATTAGATTATATTTAATAAATCAAGAACCCCTTTTACAGATAAAATTATTTGGCATCCTTCGCAGACACGAACATATCCCAAATTTTCTATTGTGTAGCTCTCGTAAAAATAACAATGGTATCTTTTTTGCACATCCAAAATCTGAGCAGAACAATTTTTAAAAATAAATTTCGGGACAACTTTAAAACTTAACCATCTATAGCAACAATAGCAGTTATTATTCCTATTTACACAAATTAAACACACACACACAGACACACTAACACTAACACACCCTAAAACACACACACCTTCCTCTACTTTTTGTTTAAACGCGCACTACATCCATACAAAAACACACACACCCACAATCCTACACATTTTCATCCCACTCATCCCCTCATGCGCGCGTGCGAGCACACACACGTACTCGCACACACCTTTTACGCATACACACACACAGAGCACTTCTAATACCCATACAGACACTGCACAGTAAATTCTCATAACACACACACAAGAACTAAAATTTCACACTAACAAGGAAAAGGATTTACCTTTAAGAAATTCCTTCCAAACTCTCTCTCTCTCTCCTCTCCCTCCCTCTCTCCCTCCCCCCCCCCCCCAATTTTCTGTCCAGCTTTCTTCTTCTTTCTTTTTTCTTTCTTCCCTCGTTTGCTTTTCTCTCTAATTCTCTTTCTTTCTCATTGTAAATTTTCTATAACACGTTTACACATGTATGCCACTAATCTAACCAACTTTTCATAATTACAAATAAATCCCAAAACCTTCCATAATTATATTTTGGCCTGCCCCAAAAGAAATTTAGCCTTTATCATATTAGACCAATTCCGATTGTTGCGGAAAGTTATCACCCTTTTATTTTCCTGACAAACAGATAATCATTTTAGATACCTCTGAAAAGTACGGGAGTTACAAATTATGCATCCAAATTGCGTAATGCATATTTCACATAAGAGCACAATGCAGATGCATAAACACAATCAAGATTTCCTTGCGCACAATGCACGAACACAATTAATGCAAATTTAATAAAAAAAAATTAAAAAAAAAAGAAGTAAGGTTGCATAAGGAAAGAATAATAAATTACATAAGACAATGTTCCAAACAAATTGCATAAGAGAAAGCCCGGTTCTGCGTGTCTTCGAACGAATACCCTGCCGATTACTTTCTCTCTCCCCCAAGGACTCAGTCTCTTTCTTTCTTGCTTGGGGTTCCTATTCATACTTCATAAGCTAAAATTTTGCCTCTACCATCAATAGGTTTAGGCAATTTCATTACCTTGCCCGCCTTCGAAAAAAGCTTTCTCTTTCCCCCGAGCATCCCTTCCTAACCATTCCATATTAAATACATCAAAGAAGTTTATTCCATAGTTATTAGATCGCATAAGTATATAGTTTATTTTAGTGTTCCAAAATACACAAATATATTCCAAGGTCGGAATTAGATTCAAAAATAAACATTGTTTAATAAAATTTCATATCCAAATTAACAAAGTCCCAGAATGCATTTCTTACTTTCTAAACCTTGCCAAGGCTTCCAAAAATTGGGCTTCTGCTTCTTGTGGGTACCTCTTTCATCTAGAACAGAAGGCCCTTAGTTTGGTGCATTGTTCTGTTCCACTGCTGCCTTACCCTTCATTGCTGCCTGACCCTACACTGCTGCTTCTCTCTTCACTGATGTCCGCTTTCACAACTCTCTGCAGGTGCAACTCTTATGGTAACTTGCTCCACAATGCACCACCATCTATTGTAGTGCTTCCTTTTTGTAAAGAAAGTGCAGTGCTTTCTTGTGATCGTGGACCAAAAATTCTTCGTAATTCCACATGTCTTTTATTGGAGGATCTTTTGTTTCCATGTATGTCTTGTATCAGATCATTGACTCAACCTTAATCACCACAATCATCATAATCATAGGGACATAATCACCATGATCATAGGGATAATTGTCAGGCTGTAATTAGTTGGAATAGCTTGTATTTAGGAGTGATATTAGGTGTTTTTGTTGTATATAAACTTGTATCCAAGTGCTATGAAAATAAACAAGAAACATTTTACTGTTTCTCAAATTTTCATTGTATCAGAGCAAGGTTTCTGAGACCTCTGATTTTCTTTTTTCAACATGGCCGGGACTGGAATGAAGGAGATTGCCAAAACCACCATCGATACTTCATCACCTTATTACCTTTATCCATCAGATCATCCTGGCTTGATTTTTGTGACACACCCTCTAAGCGAAAATGGAGACAATTATTTCACTTGGAGACGTAGTTTTCTTAATTCTCTTCATTCCAAAAACAAAGCTGGCTTTGTAGATGGAACGATTGAAAAACCAGATGATGCCTCTTCTGATTTTCAGGCATGGATCCAGTGTAACGTTGTTGTTCTTGCTTGGCTCACAAATGCACTTGCAAAAGAACTTCAAGGGAATGCTACGCATGCTGAAACAGCAAGAGAAGTGTGGAAAGATTTAGAAGAAAGATTCACTTAAGGAATAGCTCCAAGAGTTTATGAGTTGAAGTGTGCCATAGTTCTTCTGCAACAAGAAAAGGCTTCAATTGCACCATATTATGGCAAATTGAAGAGTGTTTGGGGGGAATTGCAAGGTCTGAATCACATGCCAATATGCAAATGCAGATGTACCTGTGGTGCAGCAAAAAAAAATGCAGATTATGCGAGAAGAGGAAAAGGTTTTCGATTTTTTGATGGGACTTGATGAGGCATACACAACAGTGCGATCTCAAATACTGAGCATTGATCCCTTACCAAATATTGGAAGGGCCTATGCTATTTGCTGCACAAGAAGAGAAGCAGCATTCTATTGCAACAAGTCGCACTCCCACCATTGAAGCTGCTGCCTTACTCACCAAGAGAAGTGATTCGCAGATGAAAGGGAATGGCAGTGGAAGACGCAACCAATTTCCACCGTGTCCACACTGTGGGAAAACAAACCATAGCCAAGAGTATTGCTTCAAGGTGATTGGTTATCCATCAGATTGGCGCAAACTTGGAAAAGGGAATAGTTCACGAGCAGATCATAAACAAACCAACTCTTCCAACGCTGCATTTACAGCAAAGATGGATGGAGAAAATTTGATGATTCCATGATTAACACCTTCTCAACAACAACAATTGATGGCTTTGTTAAATGGACAAGAAGCACCTGGAGGTAACCCATCCGCTAATATGGCTACATCAAACTTCTCGGGTAAGACATAAAATGGGTGGATTGTTGACACTGGAGCAACAAACCACATAACTCATGATGTAAATTCCTTATCTAATGTTGAACAACATCATAATATACCACCTATCCAAATACCTGATGGAAAAACAGCAGCTGTTCATGCTTTGGGGCAGATTACTCTTGGGAAAAAATTGATTCTTGATCAAGTCCTTGGAGTTCCAGATTTTTGTTTCAATTTAATGTCAATTAGTAAATTAACACGTGATCTGAATTGTACGCTGACATTTTGGCAAAATTTCTTTGTGATTCAGGACTTATACTCGAGGAGGCTAATTGGAATGGGTAGAGAGCGTAATGGACTCTACTATTTGGAGCCAATAAAAGGGGGAAGGCATTAACGGCAAGGAACACGATTTCTGCAAACATGTGGCACTTGCGGTTGGATCATCTCTCGGTTAATCGCATTTCTTTAATTCCAGATTTGTCGGTCAATTTTGATTGCAAGAAAACTTCATTCTGTGATGCTTGTTACAAAGCAAAACAGACAAGGTTATCTTTTCCTCTCAGTATGAATAAAACCCAGCATGTTTTTTATTTGATTCATTGTGACATATGGGGTCCATATAAAACAAAATCAATCTCTGGATGTCATTTTTTCTTGACTATAGTGGATGATTTTAGTCGAGCAACATGGGTTTTTCTCATGAAACACAAGTCAGAAACTAAGGAATATTTATTGCAATTTTTCAACTGGGTTCATACACAATTTCATATGGACATAAAAGCTCTCCGAATTGATAATGGTTTAGAGTTTTCTCATCATGATTTAATGAGCTATTATTCTGATCATGGCATGGAACACCAAACTAGTTGCACAGATACTCCACAACAAAATGGAGTAGTTGAACACAAACATCGGCATCTTTTGGAAGTGGCTCGTGCATTGCAATTTCAAGAAAATCTTCCAATTTTCTTTTGGGGAGAATGTGTTCTTACTGCTGCATATTTAATCAATCGAATGCCACTTTCAACTCTAAAGGACAGAACTCCATATAAAATTTTACTTGAAAAGAAGCCAACATATGAGCATTTAAGGAACTTCGGGTGTCTATGTTATGGACATGTGAATAATAAACCTCGTGATAAATTTGCTCCTCGTGCTAAATCAGGAATTTTCGTTGGATATCCAAATGGGCAGAAAGGGCATAGGATATACGATCTCGAAAGCAAAAGGATTTATGTTTCCAGAGATGTTCAATTCCTAGAGGGAGTCTATCCTTGTACCAAGTCCAGTTTGGGTGAATCAAGACAAGTAAGTAACGAAGAACTAGATGCTGGTAATATTCCTTTGAGTACTGACTTGTGCACTGATACTGTCAAAGAGCCAGTTATGGAATCTATCGCAACTGAACCCATTTCACCAGATATTGAGGTTGGGTGCTTTAAATCAGATGAATCGGATCCGACAGTTGAGAATCAGCAAGCCGCCACTCTCCCTAGCAAAAGGCAATGGCAAGTGTCACGTCTTCAATCAGGCTATCAGTATGTCTTGCCTCCCTCCCTTGCTCCTGTAGAGAATAACACGCCTCCATCCTCTCCTTCGGCCAATTCGACGGTACATCCTTTGTCTCACTTTATTTCATATTCCAAGTTTTCTTCTAATCATACTGCTTTCTTAGCGGCCATCTCATCCAATGATGAGCCGAGATCCTTTTCTCAAGCAGTCAAACATGAACATTGGAGAGATGCAATGAGAAAGGAAATTGCTGCTTTGGAAGAAAATTAAACATGGACTTTGGAATCATTGCCCTCTGACAAAAAAGCTATAGATTCCAAATGGGTCTACAAAATCAAATATAGACCAGATGAGAGCATTGAACGTTACAAGGCGCGTCTCATTGCAAAAGGTTACACTCAGATTGAAGGAATTGATTTTCATGAGACATTTGCCCCGGTTGCAAAATTAGTCACTGTCCGTTCTTTATTGACAATTGCTTCAGTGAAAAATTGGGAAATACATCAATTAGATGTGAATAACGCTTTCTTACATGACGATTTGGAGGAAGAAGTGTATATGAAGATTCCACAAGGGTTTGCCAAAAAGGGGGAGCAGCATGTTTGTAGATTACGAAAATCTCTCTATGGTCTTCGCCGGGCATCTAGAAATTGGTATAAAAAATTTACTGCTGCTCTTCTTGCTATTGGTTTTCGGCAATCCACTGTCGATTACTCCTTGTTTACTTTCAACCATGGAGAATCTTTTGTTGCTGTTCTTGTCTACGTCGATGATGTTATTATCACAGGGACAGATTCATATCGTATTTGCAAGCTGAAGAATTACTTGGATACAAAATTTCACATCAAAAATCTTGGGAAGCTTAAGTATTTTCTGGGGATCGAGGTGGCACGTTCTCCAGCAGGGATATTTTTGAGCCAACGCAAATATGTCCTTGACTTCTTGGCTGAATGTGGTCTGACTGGATGTAAACCGGCTTCTTTTCTAATGGAATAGCAACATAAGCTTTCCAATGAATCTGGTGAAATATGCAAAAATCCGAAAGAATATCGTCGGTTAGTGGGTCGATTATTGTATCTCAATATCACTCGTCCAGATATCAGCTATGCTGTTCATATTCTTAGTCAATTTATGCATGACCCGCGACAACCTCATCTTGATGCTGCTTATAGGGTACTTCATTATTTGAAAGGGTCACCAGGTCAAGGTATCTTGCTCCCTTCAAATAACACCTTATATTTGCAGGCATTTTGTGATGCATATTAGGCAGGGTGCCCCATGACACGCAAGTCAACTACTGGTTACATCATATTTCTTGGTTCTTCGCTAGTTTGATGGCGAGCTAAGAAGCAAACAGTGGTCTCCCGTTCTTCTACTGAGGCAGAATATAGAGCCATGGCAACTACCACTAGTGAAATTATTTGGCTCAAACAGCTCTTGCAAGACCTTGAAGTATCATGTACTACTCCAGTTTCCTTATTTTGTGACAATCGAGCAGCTATTCACATTGCAACTAATCCTGTATTCTAGGAACGAACAAAACATATCGAGATAGATTGCCATTTTATTCGGCAACATATTCAGTCACAAACCATTGCCACCAAATCAATTTCTTCACAAGATCAATTGGCAGACATTTTCACCAAAGCTCTGGGACATGATCGATTTCATCAGCTACTTGGCAAGTTGGGCATTTCCACTCTTCATGCTCCAACTTGAGGGGGAGTATTGGAGGATCTTTTGTTTCCATGTAGGTCTTGTATCAGATCATTGACTCAACCTTAATCACCACAATCACCATGATCATAGGGACATAATCACCATGATCATAGGGATAATTGTCAGGCTGTAATTAGTTGGAATAGCTTGTATTTAGGAGTGATATTAGGTGTTTTTGTTGTATATAAACTTGTATCCAAGTGCTATGAAAATAGACAAGAAACATTTTACTGTTTCTCAAATTTTCATCTTTTAATCGGCAACATATACATAACAGCTTTAGTTGAAACTAAATTATAGTCGAATGTATAAGAACAAGATAAATGTTTGCACTGACATGTGCGGGTAACTCTGTGTTTCCACTCATACTAAAAAGAAGCTCCATAACAGCTTTTGTTGCCTCTTGTAAAGCAGCTTGGTGCTTGCTAGCCTATAAATTTAAATGGGGGCAATTAGTGCATGAGCGTGATAGTAGATATATCAAGTACTCAAAGAAGTGATACATATAAAGCTTACCATTTGTTCACTTTTTTGACTTTCCTCAGTTCTCCTCAGCAGTTATTGTCTCATTAGCTTGTGGGCAATCTGCATCTCCTCCGAAAGGCTCCTGTACTTCTCCAAAAGCTGCTCCTTGTGCTTCTCCCTTGGTTGCAATGTTAGACTATAATTCTTTTTGGGGAAGAACTCATTAGTTAAGATACACTTTAAATGTTTTTAGATACAATAAGTCTTACATGTAAAACATCAACTTTCTAACAGGCACCTTTTGTCCGTTTCTTTTACTTGCATAGCCTTTGGTTATTGACCAAGCAACCCACATTTGCAGCATTTAAGTGAGATCTGCAACTAAAACCTCTTCAATCTGTTGGGTTTGCTGTCGTGAATGATTCTTTAAATTTGTTCACATAACCTCCTTCTTCCTTTTCATCTTGGGCCTGCCAGGTTTGTTTCTAGGCACTGAGCAAAGTACGAATGGCTTATCAACCTTCCTCCACATATCTAGACCATTCATTGGTTTAATAATTGGCTCATAGGCCTTAAAATATGTATCCTTAATGTAATAGTCATGAAAAAATTCCAAAACATCCATATGTTGGCTTTGAATGCATGCCACAGCATGGATACAAGGCATTCTGGTTAGTGACCACCTTCTATACGAACATTCAAACTCAGCCAGATCCATTTTGTGTTTACCGCCATGCATATTGACAACTTCAAGTTTTGCATCCCTTGCAATAGTACGAATCCAGTAGCAAGGGTATTGCTTAATCTTTTCAATTTCTGTTGTCAAGTTTGGTAGCAGCTCATCAAACACTTGTAATAGACCCTGTGAAATATTTTTAGGAGTAACAACAGAATTTTTGTAACAGAGAATTAGTCTAATTTGCAATTAATATGTCATAGAAAAGTGACATATTAATTGCAATGCCTCCCGCAAAAGGCTAGCCAAGTAGGTACTTCTAAGATCACATCCGATGTAGGATATCACACATAGAATGAAAAAATCGAGTATTACGATCACCTAAAAGCAACCAACACTCACCACTTCATTGTGACTAATCGACAGACTTCTTCGGAAGCCAAGAGATGATCTAAATCGGCTTTAAGAACTCGAACCCATTGTTTTTCAGCAAGATGATCAACCCGCCACGTGATTGACATAGATTATTATACTCCAGGACCAAGAGAAGCAAGCCTTACAGCCAATCCAACAGCAATAACCAAAGCAAATAGGTTTAATATATCGAGTGAACTGAACCAGATCTTATTCCCTATATAGGTCTTATTCCAGATTCTGAACAATTCTTTAGGTATCCGAGTGAACTGAACCACCCGATAAAAGAGTGACCCTACTACCTGAGAATTTTGGGCCTCCCGCACTAATTGTTCACAAACAAGATATACTGCAACCAAAAAGCTTCTAACGTCGCTAAAAGGTTGGCCCTTCCTTAGTCTAAGACGGCTTGTATCCAATAAAAGTGGAGCCTGATCTGACCTATGAGTAGAGAAATTCCTACCGCCTCCAAAATATAAGTCTTGTCATGAGATATCGTAGAAAGCTCGATCCAAGACCTCATACATAGATGCAGCATTATCATATAGTTGTGAATCTCAGTGTAAACCACTCTTATCCAGAGTCGGAAGCGCTTGGTTAAAGGTGCCAAATTAGAATAAGGGATTTGAATGTTGACACAGAAGACTTGGAATCTGCTGTCAAACAGCAAACCTCCGCAAGTTAACGGGATAACCATGGGGTTCACGGGATAACCGCGCCAAGGGCATCAACACCTAGGGAGGAGGTGAAACCCTGACGTCTCAACTTACGCAAAATCAACGGTAGCTTTGCTTTTGCCTCAATAAGGAACGCGACATTAGGCCTAGCAGATCAAAGAGATTTGCCAAGCACCCAAACTGTCAGGGCGTTCCCTACCCCTTTACAGTTCCGACTAAAAATCTTCATGAGACCTCTCTCAGGGTTGGTTTGGGACAACCACCGAAACCTCATCCATCGAGCCCCATTCATGACAAGAACTTTCCAACTCAATGGGAACAACCTCTCATAGGCACACAAGATAAGCAGCCAGACAAAGGACATAGAGCTGTCAATGAAGCAAGATGATTAATCTATACCTGGCAGGAGAGGTTGATGCCCCATATACCCAGACCTCTTCACTGATGGCCCAAGATCCCTGCCAGTAGTAAACACTCGTTTCTGCACTATCATGAAAGCTCAAAATAACCATGTGGAAACCAGGTACCGATCCTCAGTCCTCATGTAGTGACAATTAATGGTTGCTAAATCTTTTTAGTGACTTTTATTTAGTGACACTAAAAAAGTGCTTTTAAAATTATCGCTGAAAGTGTTAACAGAAAAGTCACTAGAAACATTTAGTGACTAATAATTATCCATGCTTTCCTCTTGTGTGAAGCCGGTCTAAAGTCTGAGTCTACCAGGCCCGCCGAGCCCTTGCCGGGGCTAAGGTGGGCAAAGGTAAAGCCTGAGCCCAAGATATAGTCCCATGTTGGGCCTGGAACAGTACATTTTTGGTCCTAGACCATAGCATTCTACTGAGAAGAAAAGTTTGGAGCAACGCAGACCATAGAACTCTGTTGGGCATGTCTTGCCTTGACCCAATACCAAATATTTGAAAGTTGGCCCACTCTCCAAAGGTCCACCTAAATCTATCCATTATTCATTCAACACCTTACACCCTAACATCTAATTCCCAACATGCTAAAACTCCATTAGAACCTCCGGCCCCAACAGTAGACCTGCCGAAGTAACTAAACCACCCCTTGGTAGCGTGTTACCCTCACATCTGCGTTCCCCACAGATGCGTACCGTGCTATCAAGCAACAATAATCCCTCTAATGGTGCAGCCGCATGGCTGCTGTAATGGCCTTTTCACAACCATCACCGACCAATGGTCTCCACCGAAGTCCTCATCGCCGATGGCACAATTGCCGGATTGTTCTCCTCCACTTCCCCTCTAGCCAAGTCATCGTCGGTATTATAAGACCCCAAATAACTAGTATGAAATTATTTTTATATTTAGGGCATTTTTGCAAATTTAATTATTTTTTAGGTATTTTAGAATAAGTAATGATTATTTTAAGGGTCTTTTAGTAATTTACCAATCTTAGAGACTTAGCCAAGTCCGTTTATTGATATATTCAGTTTTGGTTACAGAGAAATAGAAGAAGGAGAAAACTAGGGTTTGGGGATTGCAGTCTTATGTGCACAATTGGTAAGATTCTTGAACCCACTTTTGATTATAAGGATGAATTAGATCATATTAGAATTGTGTTTGTTAAAGCTTTAACGTAAGTGTGCTAAATATAATATTTAGATTTTGAGATTTTCGGAAGCGTACGCAATTTGGTGAAGATAATTGCTTAGATTCGAGGTAAGGGTTCATACATAACGTCTACCCCTATTGATTGATAGTAGCGTCAAGTTTGTAATACTCCGTAGTTGTTTGATTTGGAATTTCGTTTGTACTTTCGAACTGCGTGAAACAACTGCGATCAGGTTTTGTGTTATTAATGCTCGCGTTTTTCTTCGACATTCAATGTCCTTGGTGGTATGAGGTGCTGTCTTTTCGTTTCTCTGATTCTAAAGCCGTCAGTACGTGCGCGCATATAGCATCATATGATGGCCATGCTATGTATCAAAATTAGTTTGTCCTTTTTGCACACTCATCAATTCTTGGTTCCTGTATAAGTTGGAGAACCTATTTGATTCAAGTTTCCAGCCTTTTTACGCGTGTGACAATGCCTATTTGGCATGCCAGATGCTACTTTTTCGTTGGCTTATGATTGGCATTTACTTTTGACCCCCGTTTGTTTTATTTTCTCCTATCGACTTCATACGAACTCCGATTGAAGCGAGCCAAATTATGTTTAACTCGTTTCTTTGTCCTCTTCAATTTGAGTCTAAAATCGAGTATTTTTTGAAATCGTTAATTGATTCTATTTGGAATGCAAAGTTTAGATGTTTTGTGACTTCTATACCTTTGCGATACTTTGATATGCTTTGAACCCTTTGAATTGAACTAATGTTTAGAACCTTCACGTGCTTAGGTTAACGTGATGCCATGGCATGATATGGTAATTGCTACCGGTATGCAACTTTAAACTTAGAACCTTCGCGTGCTTAGGTTAACGTGCTTTACACAGTCACAAAGTATGTGATTGTATCGTATTCGATTATTAGCTCAATTATTCGAATGTGTTATTTGACTTTGACTTTAATTTGATCTTTGATGGGTTGAATATCCTGAAATGAAATTATTTGTCGTGCGAAGATTATCTATCGTCTTTGCACTTTCGTTTCATATGCTTTGTTTGGACTCAGCTATACGTTATTGGAAACCTGCGTTGTGCTCTGTGGGTGTGTGTGTGTGTAATCTTTGCTGGGCTTTGTGCTCACCCCCCTTCCTTCCCCATTTCAGGTAATTAAGCTGAAACATCGGTAGAAGAGTTAACTTTACGCATGAGCTTGGAGTTGCTCATTAATTTTAGACTTCTTTAGTGACTTGAAAATGAGAACTTGTAATAGTTTGATTAAGTAGCTTTTGGTAACCCCAATGTTTGGGACGTAACTATTTTTATCAGATTTTCGTTGTATTTATTAGACTTTGATGATGAATGCAAATGTTATTGATTTGGGATATATTTAGAGCTCTGATTTTCTCTTTGAGGTCATGTTCTTGGTAAAATTCTTTGGGTACTATATTTCTAGTAAACAAGAATATTTTAAAATGGTATGTGTAGGTCCGCCTATGGGTCGGGGGTGACAGATTTGGTATCAGAGCTTAGGTTTAAGATTCTATAGACTCTTAGACTTAAGCTTTTAATTATCTGAGATGAATCTTATGACATTTGAGATATAGTTTAGAAAACTCTAGCTTTAGAGAACTCTGGCTTTTGCATACCTTTGATTGAAGCGTTTGTATTAGAGTTGCAATCTTATAAGTTGTTCTCTATCTCAGGAATTATGCCGCCGTGCCCAACTAAAGGTGGTAGTAGAGGTGGTCGCAGGGCTAATGTTGTCTTTGGTAATGACGCTGCCGAAGGCATTTAACCGCCTAAATTGTCCAACATTTGTTGATGCAGACAAGCCGGAGGATGCAGAGGCTTGGTTGAGTAAGTTAGAAAAGAGGTTTAAGCTTCTAAATATCACCGATCGTCAAAAAGTGGACCTCGCGGTGTACCAGTTGGAGAACGACGCTGACCAGTGGTGGAAGATGGTCGAGAGAACTCTAACTACAGAGGAGGAGCAGGCATTAACTTGGGATCATTTCCAAGAGATATTTCTTGACAAATATTTGCCCAGAAACATGAAGGATGTATGGTAGAGGAGTTTTTGAAACCAGAACAAGGAGAGGATGAAACAGTCAAGGATTATGAGGCCAGATTTGCAAGGTTGTCGAGGTTTGCAACACATGTTATAGATACTGAGGAGAGACGGGCAACAAGGTTTAAGAATAGACTAAAATATGGCATCCGAAATTTCTTGACAGCTGTGACTTTAGACACTTATGGCCAGGTCTTGGATAAGGCTCAGAGGGTGGAGAAAGATGTTGAGGCCGGCGCAAGTATTTCAGGGATCAGAGGAAGAGAAGTGAGTGGCTCCAAGGCAAGGATGTGGTTCAGCAACCCAAGAGGAGGAACAACAATTTGGCTATCAAGGAACCTGCTCAAAATTCTCAGAAGCCAACAGTAGCTTGCAAAACCTGTGGGAAGAACCATAGTGGTGTTTGTTATTGGGAGAGTGGCGCATGCTTTAATTGCCAGCAGAAAGGACATAGGATCCGAGACTGCCCTCAGACGCTCAAGCCCCAGTTTATTCAGGGTATGGGACAGCAATACCGGTTGCCGAGAATGACGACAACTACTCAGGCTCGAGCTTATGCCTTGACAGAAAAGGATGCCACTGCATCTAACGATGTAGTGACAGGTACGTTTTGTATATTTTCATCTAGAGCCTATTGTGGAATTGACCCTGGTTCCACGTTTTCGTATGTCTCTACATCTTTTGCTTTCCAGCTTGGTACTCAGTTACAATCCTTAGATAGTGGGATTTCTGTTAGTACTCCAGTTGGAGTTTCTTTTGATTCATCCTCGATTTATAGATCTTGTAATGCGCGAGTTGGTGATAGGGATCTACCTACAGACCTTATACCGTTAGAGATGCATGATTTTGATGTGATTTTGGGCATGGACTTGTTGGCTGCCTATCACGCCAGAGTTGATTGCTACTTGAAACAAGTAGTGTTTTGCATTCCCAGTCTACCTGAGTTTGTATGTCAGTGTTCTAGACTTGTTGCACCTCCTTGCACTATTTCAGCATTAACGGCTAAAAGGCTTCTTGGAAGGGTTGCATGGGGTTCTTAGCCCATGTTTATGATACACGTTCGTCTAGTGGAGAATTAAATAGTATTCCTATTGTGAAGGAATTTGCAGATG
This sequence comes from Escallonia herrerae, assembly GCA_033070095.1. Lineage (NCBI taxonomy): Eukaryota > Viridiplantae > Streptophyta > Magnoliopsida > Escalloniales > Escalloniaceae > Escallonia > Escallonia herrerae. The sequence goes on along the minus strand of JAVXUP010001418.1, from coordinate 86,951 downwards.
TTTTTCCAGAAGATCTCCCAGGGCTTTCTCCAGATAGAGAGATAGAATTCTCTATCAATCTTATTCCAGGTGCAGCTCCTATTTCTAAGGCCCAGTATCGTATGGCTCCAACAAAGCTGAAAGAGCTTAAGGTTTAACTTCAAGATTTGTTAGATATGGGTTTTATTCGTCCAAGTGTTTCTCCTTAGGGTGCACATGTGTTATTTGTTAAGAAGAAGGATGGGTCAATGAGAATGTGTATTGATTACAGGGAGTTAAATCGCATCACTGTGAGAAATAAGTATCCTTTACCAAGGATAGATGACATGTTTGATCAGTTGCAGGGAGCCCAATTCTTTTCAAAGATTGATCTCAGATCTGGTTACCATCAATTAAAGATCAAGAAAGAAGATATCCCTAAAACTGCCTTTAGGACGAGGAATGGGCATTATGAGTTTCTTGTCATGCCATTTGGTTTAACTAATGCCCCTGCCGCGTTTATGGATTTGATGAACAGGGTGTTCAAACAATTCCTCGATCAGTTCGTGATCATTTTTATTGATGATATCCTTATTTATTCAAGAAGTCGGGAAGAACATGAGCAACATTTGAGACAAGTTTTGGAGATACTAAGAGATCAGAAACTCTATGAAAAATTCAAAAAGTGTGAATTCTGGCTAGAGCAAGTATCTATTCTGGGTCATGTTGTGACAAATGATGGAATTTCTATAGACCCATCAAAGATAGAGGTTGTGGTTAATTGGAGTAAGCCGACTTCTCTAACAGAGGTTCGTAGATTTCTGGGTATTATCATCATTTTGTTGAGGGATTCTCAAGCATTGTTAGCCCTTTGAATCAGTTGACTCAGAAAGGATTAAGTTTATTTGGTCAGAGACTTGTGAGAAAAGTTTTCAAGAGTTAAAGAACCGATTGGTTTCAGCACCAATTCTCGCACTACCTTCTGGTTCAGGTGGATTTGTTATTTATAGTGATGCCTCTTTGAAAGGGTTAGGTTATGTTCTTATGCAACATGGAAAGGTTATTGCATATGCTTCACGCCAGTTGAAAAATTATGAAAGGAACTACCCTACTCATGACTTAGAGCTGGCCGCAGTTGTGTTTCACTTAAGATTTGGAGGGATTACCTTTATGGTGAAAAGTGTGAGATCTATACAGATCACAAGAGTCTTAAGTATCTGTTCATACAGAAAGAGCTGAATATGAGGCAGCGTCGCTGGGTGAGTTACTGAACGATTATGATTTCAAGATCCACTACCATCTAGGTAAGGCTAATGTAATGGCTGACGCATTAAGTAGAAAGAGTTCGGGGAACTTAGCAGCTTTGATTACTCATCAGCCGCAGTTGTTAGTAGAGTTATAGAGTTTGGAGTTAGAGATCAGAATTAGTGGTTTAGACAGGCAATTGGCACATTTGCAGGTCGAGCCTTCTATTATTGGGAGAATCAAGTCTTCTCATATGAGTGACCCAGACTTGGTTGGTATTTTAGAGGATGTGAAGATTGGTAAGCGGCCTGAATTTCATCTCGAAGATGATGGTACCTTAAGGATGGGACCTAGGTTATGTGTCCCAACAGTTTCAGAATTGAGGGCAGAACTATTAAAGTCGGCTCACGATTCAGGTTTTGTTGTACATCCTGGTAGTACTAAGATGTATAGAATCTTCGTGAGAACTTTTGGCGGAGTGGTATGAAGAGGGAGATTGCATATTTGGTATCGAGGTGTATGGTTTACCAGTGGGTTAAGGCCGAGCATCAACAACCTGCGGGCAAGTTACAGTCATTAGAAAGTCATCAGTGGAAATGGGAGCATGTGACCATGGACTTTGTGGTTGGTTTACCGAGGACCTCATGTAAGCATGATGCAGTTTGGGTTATTGTTGATCGTTTGACCAAATCCGCACATTTTCTTGCTATTTGTGCCAACTACACCATTGAGAGGTTGGCTAAGCTATATATTAAGAAGATAATTAGGCTACACGGGGTGCCAGTATCTGTTGTATCTAACAGGGACCCACATTTCACATCTCGTTTTTGGACTAGTCTGCACAAGGTGTTAGGCACCCATCTGAATTTCAGTACGGCTTTTCATCCACAGACAGATGGTCAGTTTGAGCGTATCATTCAGACCCTAGAGGATATGTTACGTGCTTGTTCATTAGATCTTCAAGGTAATTGGGATGAGCATTTGCCTTTGATTGGGTTTGCCTATAACAATAGTTATCAAGAAAGTATTGAGATGGCTCCATTCGAGGCTTTATATGGGCGTAGATGCCGATCACCTACATGTTGGTACGAGATGGGTGAGCAAAGTTTATTGGGACCCGAGGTTGTTCAAGTTACTTCAGATAAGATAGAGTTAATTAGGGATCGTATGCGTACAGCATAGAGTCGCCAGAGAAGCTATGCTAACAATCGCCGTCGTGATTTAGTGTTTGGGGTTGGGGATCATGTCTTTTTGCAAGTTTCACCATGGAAGGGCTTGATGAGGTTTGGAAGAAAAGGAAAGTTGAGTCTTAGATATGTTGGACCTTATGAGGTTTTGGATAGAGTGGGCCATGTTGCCTATCGTGTTGCCTTGCCGCCAGATATGTCTCGTGTGCATAATGTTTTTCATGTGTCTATTTTGAGGAAGTACGTGCACGACCCATCTCATATTGTGGAGTACGAGCCTTCACTTATTCATGAGGACCTATCAGTGGAGGAATAGCCCGTCGAGATTTTGGGCAAGCAAGATCAGATTTTGCGTACTAAGACTACACCTTTGGTAAAAGTGCTTTGGAGGAACCATGCTGGGGACGAGGCCACATGGGAACTCGAGGAGTCTATGAGAAAGAAGTATCCGTTCCTATTCGATAACTTGAGGTATGTAAATTTCGATTATGATTGGCATATACTTTTGACCCCCGTTTCTTTTATTTTCTCCTATCGACCTCATACGAACTCCGATTGAAGCGAGCCAAACTCCGTTTAACTTGTTTCTTCGTCCTCTTCAATTTCAGTCTAATATCGAATATTTTTTGAAATCGTTAATTGATTCTATTTGGAATGCAAAGTTTAGATGTTTTGTGACTTCTATGCCTTTGCAATACTTTGATATCCTTTGAACCCTTTGAATTGAACTAATGTTTAGAACCTTCACGTGCTTAGATTAACATGATGCCATGACATGATATGATAATTGTTACCGGTATGCAACTTTGAACTTAGAATCTTCGCGTGCTTAGGTTAACGTGCTTTACACAGTCACGAAGTACGTGATTGTATCGTATTCGATTATTAGTTCAATTATTTGAATGTGTTATTTGACTTTGACTTTAATTTGATCTTTGATGGGTTGAATATCCTAAAATGAGATTATTTGTCGTGCAAAGATTATCTATCGTCTTTGCACTTTCGTTTCATATGTTTCGTTTGGACTCAGCTATACGTTATTGGAAACCTGCGTTTTGCTCTGTGGGTGTGTGTGTGTGTAATCTTTACTGGGCTTTGTGCTCAACCCCCCCCCCCCCCTCCTTCCCCATTTTAGGTAATTAAGCTGAGACATCGGTAGAAGAGTTAACTTTACGCATGAGCTTGGAGTTGCTCATTAATTTTAGACTTCTTTAGTGACTTGAAAATGAGAACTTGTAATAGTTTGATTAAGTAGCTTTTGGTAAACCCAATGTTTGGGACGTAACTATTGTTATCAAATTTTTGCTGCATTTATTAGACTTTGATGATGAATGCAAATGTTATTGATTTGGGATATATTTAGAGCTCTGATTTCCTCTTTGAGGTCATGTTCTTGGTAAAATTCTTTGGGTACTATATTTCTGGTAAGCAAGAATATTTTGAAATGGTATGTGTAGGTCCGTCTACGGGTGGGGGCGTGACAGGTATGCTCCGCCCATAAATAAATTGCCTGTAATTCGCCTAGAGACTGAACGGGTTCCCATGAGAGTCTCCATTCAAAAATGTTAAGTTACCATCTGTCCTAAAATCTTAAGTTATTAGATAATGAGCCTAACAATATTTTTATGTTTAACACTCTCACTCACGTGCAAGCCCCCAATTGCACGTGGAGAGACAAATCAAGTCAGAAATAAACTTAGTGCAAAAAAGGGATCAAATATGCAAGCAGTAAGAATCAAACCAAGACCTTACTAAATCAAAGCTCTGATACTATGTTAAGTTACCATCTGCTCTAAAAACTTATTTGTATATTAAGAAATGATAGCATTATTTCTCATTTCCTAATCTTGATTGATATGTCTTCATATGAATAATAAATTTCATATCGGAGCTCCCGCCTGGCCGCCAACCAGCCAACTCAACCAACCATCTGCACATGATTCATTTGATTAAAAAGTAGTGTTCTACCAAGCAATCAGATCCGCATCAAACAAAGGGAAATAGAGCTGCATCAAAAACTCAAAAGTGAATCCCTAATCTAGATTTCATGAACGTCCTTTCCTTTGCCTCCACGACCTAACCGCAAGTTCTTTGGACACATAATTCGAAATTCCATTAAACCCAAACTATGAACATACGCGTAAAGCTTTCTCACTACAGAATGTAACCCACCAAAACCTCTGATCTTCCAGAAGCTCGATAAATGCCCGGTACCCATCATCTTGAAACGATTAAGCCGCACCTTAACCCGTACATAATCATATAACCTACGCTGGCTCCGAATCTGTATCCACCACTGTCCCGACAGCTCGACTGATAATCGCCGCATCCATATCGCTAAAATATTCACAAGGAGCCTGTAGATTTGAAGCCATAAGCAAACCTCATCAAATTTGATCTTCTAGAAACGTGCGCTCGGTTATCATTCCTTGAGAACCACCAATGTCCGACTAACTATTCACGGAATGCCTGCCAAGAAGAGATCTCTAACCATCACCTTCTCAAAGTAAAACAGATACATCGTTTCACGTGAAGAAACACATCACCATCCCAATAATCTTGAACCGCTCGTTTCACTCGGTGCATGAAAAAGCATTGAAAGTCAACAAATTTTCTTGTAGTGTTTTTAGTGATTTGAAGGAAGTTCATGCCTTTAGCGACGGACACAAATCCGTCGCTAAAAGGTAGTTTCAGAGACGAAAAAAATCATCAAAAAATTGTCGCTAAAAATTTTTGTTGGCGGATTAAACCGTCGGTAAAAACCTTCATTCGCGGATTTCGAACGACGGGGTTTTAGCGACGGAATATCCGTCGCTAAAAGATTTTAAAAATTTTCTATTTTTGGTCACTTTTTTAAAAATTTTATAGAATATTTTTAGCGACGGAATGTGTATGTCGCTAAAACTCTCAAAGGTAGCCTTTCGCGACGGAATATTCCATCGTTAAAACTTCCGTCGCTAAAAGTCTTGACTTTTAGCGACGAGGTATATCCGTCGCTAAAAGTCCTATTATAAAAACCCACTTTCGCTTCCTTTCTCTCTCCCCATTTTTCTCTCTCACTCACCGGCAATTTCTTCTCCCGGCGAGAAACCCCCCCCCCCCCCCCCCCCGCCGGACGATAGCCCTCCACAGCTCCTGTGCGCCTCCACTGCTACCCCATCTCTGCCACCGGTATGTCCATTTTATCCTAATTATGATTTAATGTATGTGGTATAATATGCATATGAGTTTGAATTTAATATAATGTGTTTAATTTTGACTTTGAGTTTGAATTTATGCATATAAATTTGAATTTAATTTTACTCTAATGGTGATTAATTGAAGTTAATTTGCTGTGGTGTGTAGTGTAACCCTAATTTTACATTGTTCCATGTTGTAACTTTAATTAACACTAATTAAACTCGAATGAACCCTAATTGACCCTAATTAAATACTAATTACCCAAATTAACCCTAATTAGCCCCGATAAACCCTAACTAAAACCTAATTAACTCTAGTTAACCTAATTAGGGTTAACCCCGATAAATCCTAATTAACATTAATTAGCCCTAATTAATACTAATTAACCCTAATTGAACCCGATTAACCCTAATTAGCTCTGATAAACCCTAACTAAATCCTAATTAAACCTTAATTAATACTAATTAACCCTACTTAAACCCATTTAATCCTACTTAGCCCTAAGTAACCCTAAGGAACTCTTAATTAACCCTAGCTAACCCTAATCAATCCCTAACACATCTTAAAGTAAATCCTAATTTACCTTAAGGAACTCATAAGTAACCCTAATTAATCTGTAACACATCTTGAAGTAACCATAATTATCCCTACTTAAACTAATTACAAGTGACACAATCTCACAATCACAGGGCTCAATTAAACCCTAGTTAACCATGATAAGCCTACGTACAACTCTAACCCTAACGAAACTGTAAACCCCATCACAATCACACAATATCAACTCCGTGAATGAACTTCATATTCCACTAAGAAACATGAGTCGACTGCCCACATTAGGAATATTCATTGTTAGTTTCTGAAGCCCACTGACAACGAGTTAGTTACAACTCGTTGTTAACGACTTTGAAAGTGAATCATTTTGGTTATGGCATGTTCTTGTAAATTAACCTAATGATTCCATCTTTCCAAAATTTTGACATTTTGGAAAGATTGTTGCATAGTACCAATTTTTAAACGCATGCATGCATAAAAATCCTTAGTTCCCGTTCAAAGGTACTCATTACAAAGTAATGTTTTTGTAATGAGCCTTTGGATTTCCAGTTTGGACAATTTGGAAAAGCTAAGGTTGTGTTTGGCGCGCGGCATAAGACCCCCGGATAGGATAAAAATAATCTTATTTGGCGTTTGGACATGCTAATAACGGATGGATAAGAAACTCGGAGGATGGGTTTTATCCCACTTAAGTGGGATAACTTTGGGGGGGGGGGGGGGGAAGTGTGGTATTGTTTTAATCCCAAGCACTTGGGATAAAAATGTAACGCCCCCGAAAATCCGGAGCTCCACCGCTCGACCTCCCGGGTCATTAACCTACTAGATCATATCAAACCTATCAGATCATGTTCACTAACACATACTTCAAAGCATCAAATTAAACATCAACTCAAATTCCTCAAATACAATATTACAAACTAATTAAACTTGAATTATTAAGACCTAGGTTCTTTACAAACTCAAGTCCTTATAGAACGAGTTAACAGTACCGACCCGCATAGGGGTCTTACTATACAGTAGTGGTGGACTCACCAGAATCTCACACAGACTCTAAACCCCATTCCCGAGAGATCTATTGTTGATCAAAACCTGCAAAAGGGAATCAAACGAAGGTTGAGCTTTTTAGAGCTCAGTAAGGTCATACAAGGACCAACAAAAGAATTACAAAACAATTCCAATAATCCAACTGACGAAGATTTCCAGAATACTCCAACGATCGAAACTCAATGATTTCCAAGAGGATCAAAATTCATCAGAAATAGATACCAAAATAAACCAAAACAAACATGACTGATTCCAAAACGATCAATAACAGATCATTTACAAAGTCGTTATTTCCAAAATATAATGATGGTTTTCCAAAGGATTTCAAAACGTACACATATCATCTAAGCACAAATTATTTCAGCGAATACTTTCCAGTCATTACCGTAGCAATCACGGCAATATATAGAACAGAGAAAATCAAAAATCAACGTTGATCCTAGGGCGATTGCAACGCCATTTCGGCAAGCTAATCAAAGTGTACACATGCATGATGTACCAAATACTAGCCCACTTGGGTACTAGCTTGTTTTTTCCTGCAGGATTTAAACCAGTCTTATTACGCCCTCCCACAGAACGGAAACCTAGGTCAACACAGAAAAATCAACAATATCAATGAGCTTTAACATAAGCTCAATCACCGAAATCAATTCGAATTCCAATAACAATAATCATGCTGACATAAGTCAGCATTCAGAATTTTCAAAAGAAAAATCACAAATAAACAGTAAAACAAATTTTCAGAATCAGATCGGATTACAATAATCATAACATACTAAAATACATCATCTTTCATAATTTTCAGAAGAAAATCACAAATAAACAGCAAAAGGATTGTGGATGGTTACCGAATATAGGCACAACAATTCAGAAGAACAGATACAGAAAATTATCAAATTTGCTCAGCACGCATTATTGGCAAGCATCACAAGATTTCTAAATAATCAATTCAGGTTCAACATTAGGGTTTTCTAAGTAATCACATGATGATATCAACACATACTTCAGAGTTTAACATTAGTCGAAAGTAATTCAAAGGAGTACTTACAAGCACGAGTTATCAAATAAGGGTTCGGACAAAAGTCCTTACCCAGGGTTCAGATAGAATCCCTTACCTGGATCCGCAACTAAACTATCTAACTGGAAGTCTTTAACTTTAACCTAAATGAAATAATTGAATCATTAGACCATAGACTATAGCAAAATATTATAACTTAATGCAGACTCATGCATACTCCCAAATTGAATCCCCTCACCGAGTATGCAAAATTACCGAAATGCCCTTAGGTGTAAAATTAGCAAAAATGCCCCTCTCAGACTTAAATCACCCAAATGGTCTTCCCGTAAGTAGAATCACCCAAATAACCTTATTGTATATCAATTCACGCAAAAATATCTTTCTCAGGTTAAATTATCAAAATACCCCTTCGGGTTAACATATTACTAAAATACCCCCGTTACACTTAAATCATCAAAATGATCTTTTCATAATCCAAATCACTAAAATAACCTTACCGTGTATAAATTTACTCAAAATTACCTTTATGGGTAATATTACCAAAATACCCCCTTCGGGGTGTCAAATTACCAAAATGCCCGTGGGGGTATCTGGCACCGAACAAATCTCAAAAAATCTTAAAATACTATTTTAAACATCCTGATATCATTTTTGGCCTAAAAAGAATTTTAAAAAATTTTGCCCGAAAATTCCGAACCGGTGTCTAGATTGAGCGCTAAAGGGACAGTTTCACGAAAAATACCTATCGACCTCGAAATGACATGAAATTTTAGAAAATAAAAAATATCAGTATAATAAGTTTCCATAAAATTTTCAGATTAAAATAACCTGTTTTACTAGGTTAAATAATTTGTTAATCATTCTTAGTCGATACGCTAATTTAATGCCCTTTACGGATACCAAAAATTCCTAAAAAAATTTCAGAGCTTACGTCTTGTAAAAATAATGAGGGTTACAGTTTTGCACTTTGTCAGATTTTGACTCTTGCTATTTATAAAAATTCAAACAAAAATTGCCTAATATAATTCCTACCTTTAGTGACAATAACACATACTATTCACATTATTACACACACTAATGAACCTTAGTCACACAGACTCATCTTCCTCCTTCAGTCAGCCGAGACCCACTTCATTCAAACTCACGCAACTCAGAAACACACACTCCAATCATCTAAACACATTCTAATACTTAAAAATATAATCTAATATCACTAATTTACAAAATTCATACACTTATACACATAATCCACACCCCAATCTTTCACCCAAAGCACTCAAGCATAAACACCAACACCATGGTTGTCCAGCCATGTTCATAACACTTACACCCACTGCACAGTACCCAAAAACGCACACCAAACCCGCAAACACACACTAGAATACACATACGAGAGATTTGAGGGATTACCTCTGAAAAAAAATGGCTCAAATTCTCTCCCTTTTTTCCTATTTTCCCCCTTCCCGCAGCTACCCTATTCTTCCCTGTTTAGTGTTCTTCATCACTGTTTTGTTATTTCTATTTTCCTCCCCAAAAATTTTATTTTATATTTTCACTCCAAGAATCTTATCCATATTTATTTTATTGTTTCCAACACCAAGAGGTGCCACCGTGCATGGCCTGATTTCCTCTGATTATAACACATTTCACAAACTTTCAAATTCACTTTGGCGCCTCAAGTTTTCAAATTTTGCATGTTGGGCCCTCAACTTTTGAAAATAACCACTTGACCCCAAAATCACCCTTACCCCTCATTTCACTTTCTAACAGCCACTTGTCATCAAAATGACACTACTTAATAGCATATGCATCCCATTCACCATATTTTTTAAAATTACAAAATAACCCCAAAAATTTGAAAATTATAATTTTGCCTCAAAATTCTTTTAAGCTTTCATACTGGACTAATACCCGAGCATTGCTCAAAATTAACGCCCGTTTATTTTTGAGGTCACAAATGACTATTTTAAACAGCTCTCAAAATTCAAGATATTACAAAAAGCTTACGGGCTAGGTTTAGAAAAGGAAAGCAGAGGCAGAAAGAAAGGAGAACAAAAGACTTCTCTCAATTTCCTCCACCGTAGGCAAGAGATCTTTGCCGCCGATCATCTCCGACAGTTATGCCATTTTCTGCCCTCTTTCTCTGTCAATTTTTTCAATCTTCTCCACGATTATGAATCAACAGACCCATTATCGAGATGTGGGAAAGTACGACATTTTATTTGTTGGTGTCTGGTTAAGAAATTGCTTCCTCGGTGATGCGATTTCAGATCTAAGAAAGTATAGCATCATCTGTCGAAGAGTGAGAAATGTTCGATCTAAGTATTTGCTGCCCACATAGCAGTTGCGTTTTCCATTTTGTGCATATCTAGAAAGTTTGAACTTATGATTATGTATGTATTCTGAAGTTAGATAGGCTCTTCCTTCTTGAATTTCTAGTTTTTGTTTTTATTCTATGACAACTAGAGTTTATATCTTTGGTTTTTCCGTTTGAAGAGCTTATAGTTATGTAGTTTTTGTTTGACTTTTTTGAATTTGTTGGGGCTATAAGCGATAATTCCAGTCTTGGTTGCCTGAAAATTAAAGTCATTTGTTGATAGACAAATAAGTGGGGGGATTTTAAATCTGTAGTTCTAAGCTTTCTTTGGTTACAGGTGTTCAACCTTTGGTGCTTTTAAATTAGTGATGATAATCAAAACCATGTAAAGGTGAATACTAGATAACTTCAAACATAGACGAGGAGAAACAAAATACTTCTATGTTGCGTAGTAACCAGTCAATTAACTTTATTAAAACAAGATCAGTGGGTTCGTCGACATTGTAATTGCACACTATAGCCGTAAAGAGATGATAAGAGCATATAATACATTTATTTTGCTAGTTGATGGAAATATTCTTTCTAATTGGGCGCTAGCAGGAGTTTGAGGGTGTAGATCAATACCTTTTTCCTGGAAGGAATAAGTAGAATGCTTTGCCAGAGAAATATTCGATCTTTTGCCTCCGAGAGCCCAAGAAATCCACAAGATACAGTTTTATGGATGTTTTGGAGAGGTTTTGGATGATGGGTTTCTTGGCAAGGAAGACAAAATGCGTGGGGTGGAGACTTTCAACTAACAATTACGGCCAAGTCCATAGACTGCTACATCACTTCTTCAAAGTCAAAAAGAACAGAAGTGGTAATCAGTAGAATGTTTTGCCAAAAGAGTTGCTGATATGGAAGAGATATAGTGAATAATTAGTTTGCACCAATTAATTAACTCCAATTGCAATTAATATGGTTGGAAACAAACTTGACATGGATCTAAAGTTACTTTATTTAGGGCTTTGAGTTTGATATGTGCCAATATTGACCAACAAAAACAAAGGTTGGTCTCTAGCTTTGAGCGGATTGGGGCCAGAAAGATAATCCATTTGACACCTTTTGAATGATGTAGTTTATGACATTGTCAATTGAGGTATCCATTTGCATAGGACATTCACTTGGAATCTAATAGAATTTGATAGGTGACTGTACTTGAGTTATTAATTCTCATAACTTGGTTTGCTTGTTGCTTTTACATAGTTATTAATTCGCATAACTTGGTTTGTTTGCTACTTTTAGGTAGAAGCTAATGTTGGTGTATTTTGGTGTCCTCATTGACCTTTTTTTAATTTTTTTAGGCATTAGTAGTGTTCGATTGTCATAACATGGCTGATGAAAGAGATGAAGTAGGTTACCTTATTCTTGAGGAGATACATTTGCAGATTCAATTCATGTTTATGCTTCTTGTGTTCCTACATATCATTGCTCAGAGGTACTACAAAAGATTTGTGTTGAAGGAACGTTCATCTTATAGAAAGCAGACTCGGTTAGAAAGGTTGAATCATTTAATTAGTGTGAGCGATGTCAATTGCATAGAACAACTAAGGATGGAAAGACACACAATTTCGTGTATTATGTGGACTCCTTTGTATGAATGTTGGGTTAAAAGCTAATGGAAAGGTAGGTATAGAGGAGCAGGTAGCAATTTTCTTGAATATACTTGGTCATCATGAGAAAAATCGTAGAATCAACTTTGAGTTCCAAAGGTCGGAGGAAACCATTAGCAGACACTTTAATGCAATATTGCATGCACAGTGTTACGTTTACAAGGCATTTTACTTAGAGCACCAGATCCTATCACTAACAATTATACCGATAAGAAATGATAATACTTTAAGGTACGCAGAAGTTCTATTTTTTTGTGGATCGTGTTTCCTTCTCAAGCATGCTACTTTTAGCATGAGACTAATTCCTTCTTTTAAATTCTTGTGGTTATAGAATTGCCTAGGGGCTTTAGATGGGACCTATATTAGAATGCGTGTGCCAGAGGAGGATCAACCGAGATATCGAACAAGAAAGGGTGACATTGCAACCAATGTATTAGGAGTTTATTCTCGGGATAGAAGTTTATCTATGTATTGCCAAGTTATGAGGGTTCAGCTGCTGATTCTAGTGTGCTTAAAGATGCTATTAGAAGGAGAAATGGATTAAGAATTCCTATGGATAATTTGGTTATTAAAAGCTAAGTCATTTGATATTTCTACTTACATACACTGCTTTCTTAAGAGACATTATTTTTTATGTTAGGTTATTATTACTTTGTTGATGCAGGTTATACAAACGGCCATGGGTTCCTTGCACCATATAGAGGCACGAGATACCATTTGTCATTATGGAGAGATGGACCCCCACCAACTACATACCAAGAACTCTTCAACCTAAAGTATTTGTCTGCTAGGAACGTCGTAGAGATGTTTTGGCCTCTTGAAGATAAGATGGGCTATTTTACGGTGTCCATCTTTTTATCCTGTTAAAACACAAGGACATATAATTACAACATGTTGTCTATTGCATAATCTTGTACAAACTAAAATGGCCGTAGACCCAATGGAGGCCAAGCTAGATATGGTGACTGAATAAGAGGTTGACTTGGATGGTGATGCAATCATTATCATTGAAACATCTAATCAGTGGACGGAATGGAGCGACAACTTGGCCAAAGAAATGTTTGATGAATGGAGAGGCCAAGCGTGAGATAGTAATTTAATATTGTTTGTAAACATTGTGACTTTATTTCAAGAGCATGGATTAACTTATGTTTGTATTTTAAGAACGTGGAATGACTTATGGTTGTATTGTAAGAGCGTGGATCAAATTGTGGTTGTATTATAAGAACGTTGACTGACTTATGGTTGTATTTTAAGAGTGTGTGTTGACTTATGGTTGTATTTTAAAATTGTGAATTGACTTTTAATTGTTGTAAGTGAATGTATTAACTTATGATTTTTTGCACAGGAATGGCTAGCTCCAAAGACAAAGGAAAGGCTATCTCGAGAGACAAAGGAAATCGTCGAGTTTGGACCACCATTGAAGAACAGACCTTTATGGATATAATGCAAGAATGTGTTAAAGAAGGGAAAAAAAGTGAACCAGGATTCAAGCCTGGAACGTTTTCGCATATTCAGAAATAAATGAAAGAAAAATTATCGAGTTGCAATCTTCTTGCAACGCCTCACATCGAGTCCAAATACAAAGGGTGGAAGAGAATGTACAATGCGGTGACAAATATGCTTGGATCATCTGGCTTTGGATGGAACGAGACATTGCATTTTGTTGAGGTTAAGGGTATAGAATGGGAAGCTTACTTGAAGGTAACTAGGCCATTATTTATTTTAGTTTTTTTTTTCCTTTTTTCCAAGTCAAACTTTTTGCACGAGATAACATGTCTTTGCAGAGTCACCTGGAAACCATGGGCCTTCTTAATAAACCATTATTCAAGTATGATCAACTCAGATTTATATTTGGCAAGGATCGAGCTACTGGAAAAGCAATTTAAGCTTCAGGTGATATGGTAGAAGATCTAGACCGCGAAGAGGGTACAATTAGTTTGGATGACATGGATGTGTCCGGACATATGAGTGGATCTACGACTCAATCAATTAGAACAAAGCCAACCAAGAGGAGAAAGACACAAGGTAGCATGATTGATGGGTTTACTAGTGGATTGCATGACATAACATGTATGTTTGGAACAGACATGGAAAGTACTGGCAAGAGAATGGAAATGTAGGCAAAAAGACTTGGTAACGCTAAAGATGAATCCCAAGACGGGAAGAAAGTTTATGAAGAGCTTTGTAGGATCGACTATGCTTCGGATCTTGATCGAATTCAAGTGACACACAAAATTGCTGCTAAGCAAGAGATTGTTGATGTGTTTCTCTGCCTTCCTGATGATGCTATAGCTTCATATGCTTTTATGTTACTTAATACTGATGTGTAGCTTGCTTCATTATCACTTATCTACCGATTATCAGTTGTCATCGATGGACTTGTAGCGATGGATATTATTTTGCACTATCACTTGTCTACCGATTTTCAGTTGTCATCATCATCGGACTTTTAGTTTTTGGATGAAATGTAATGATGAATTGCTTTATATTTAAGCGTATGAATGATTGTTTAAGAATTAACTACTTATCTATTGTTTTAGGTATCATAATCAAGTTTGGAGAGTCCGGAATGTAGCATTAAGCAAGACATATTGTAAGGAAACATGTTTTCTTGCTGACCTTTTGGCAGTATTCATGCCAATTTGTGAATAGATAGGAATTTGAGATTGCATGTTTCCTCTTGTTAACATCGTAGAAAGAAAAGTAAGCTTGTGATCAAATGATCTTCTACTTTTGTTACTCTGGTTGGCAATGATCGGAAATAATTATGTTAACAAGAGATTTTTCGCAGAATGGCTCAGCTACATCACGGCCTATAACAAACTCTAGGAATGACAAATGGTGAAAATTGGACTTCCAAACATTTTATGAAGACAAAGTGGTGAAAAGGGGACTTTGAGTTTTTTATTATTATTATTTATCTTATCTGGCCTATATCCGTTGTGTTGCCAAACACAATTAGCAGAATATAACTACTTACGGCATGTAATCCTGGTTGGATCCAAATGCTAGACAGTATAATTATCTTATCCAGCCTTATCTGTCAGAATATGTTATCATGGCTTATCTTGTACTATCCGATTGACTTATCCGCACGCCAAATGCAGCCTAGATATTTATAAAATAGTGTATCGACTCATGCTCTGTGTTCTATGTCGTGAATATTTGGTACACGTTCTCCAGTGTTTCTCCGAGTGCATACAAATTTGATGTTCTAACATCCGTTAAATCTTGCAAGAGCAAGATTAGATAGATGTTAGGACACATAATCGATGTCGTGTACTTGGAGAAATACGGGGAGGTGCTACCAAGTTTTCTGCAGACATAGGACTAAGCATGAGTTGATAACTATTTTGTAAACACTGAATGGGATATGCTATTAGAGAATGAGTATAGACATGTTGTCACATGCATGCACTCTTTTTCACATCGATCCTACCTAATTATCGGTTTTAATATATAGTAATCTCAGTCATCGTGTTGGTCGATCGAAGTTGGATGAAAGGGAAGAATGATGATGATTTCGAGGATCGCAATAACAAATTTCTCGAGTTCGCTTACGCGCATCCTGCATCTATTGACTTTGAGATGATAAGGTGTCCATGCAATAAACGTGAGTTGTTGTATTGGAGAAGGAGAATGGTGGTAAAATGGCATATTTTCTGGTACAATTTTATGGGTGGATACACAAGGTGGACACAGCACGGGGAAAGGATAGTATTGTTATCCAACCGGGCTAGTCAAGCTGAAGTTAGGGAGGAGGCACAGTATGATTACCAAGATATGATTATGGATGCTGGGCATGCTAATGTTGACTGGGGTGACTACCGCGACGATGACAGTCCCCAGCAGCTGAACGAGGGGGCTAATCAGTTTTACGATTTGTTGAGAGACGCAGAGGAGCAATTGTGGGATGGAATCCAAAAACACACACAGTTGTCTACAGTTAGTAGGTTATTATAGTTAAAATCGGACCACGGGCTAAGTGAGAAAGGATTTAACGAGTTTGTTACTTTTATAAAAAAAAATTATCGAAGAGTAAAAAGCTGCCCCCATCGTACTATGATGCGAAGAAGATGATGAGAAAAGTTAGATTGAGCTACGAGCGGATAGATGCGTCCAATAACGACTGTGTATTATTTTGAAAAGAGAATAAAGGCTTGACACGGTATCCAGTACGTGATCATTCAAGGTATAAACCGGACAAATGAAAGAAGAAAAACATTGTATGGAAGATATTGCAATATTTTTCTACTACCTCAAGGCTTCAAAGGATGTACTACTCCTCCAATTCGGCTGAACATATGAGGTCTCACTATGAGACTTGCAGCAACGATGCCGATGTGCTAACACACCCAGCTGATAGAAAGGGGTGGAAGGAGTTTAACCACGGGAGTCCAAGCATTGGTCAGGAAGTTCAAAATGTTAGACTTGGTTTGGTAACCGATGGATTCAACCCTTTCGGGTAGTCTAGCACGCCTTACTCTACATGGCCTTTTATTATTGCCCCGTCGAACCTTCCACCAGACATGTGCATGAAAAAGCCGTACATATTTGTGTCGCTGCTTATTCAGAGGCCGAAGAGTCTCAATAAAGACATATTATCTAAGGTCGTTGATTGATGAGCTCAAATAGTTATGGGATCATGGAGTCGAAACTTATGATGCATCCCTTAAACAGAACTTTCAAATAAGGGCTTCTTTAATGTGGACTATACATAATTTTTCTGCATTGGGAATGACGTGTGGGTGGAGCATACATGGAAAGTTAGTATGTCATGCTTGTATGGACGTGATTTTCGGTCATAAGTTAAAGCACGGTAGGAAGCCATCATGGTTCGAATGTCACCGAAAGCTTTTGCCACCAAACGATCAATTTTGTAGGCAGAAGGATAAATTCGACGGGACTATCGAGCATGAGGTTGTCACACTAGACAATCCATATGGTGAAAAAGTGCTCTCACACTTGGGGAAGCACTTGATACTGACATACCATACGGCAAGGGTGTGTCAGATTAAAAGATTCTAAGATACAGAAAAGAGCACAACTGGAGGACACTCATTATTTGAAACAACATGAATGTGATGCACATTGAAAAGAATATTTTCAATAATATGAATGTTAAGGAAAAATCAAAAGATCGTCTTAAAGCGAGAAAGGATCCACAATTATTATGTGTACGCCACGAACTGCATCCTCAGAAAGTCAGCGAAAGGACGATACTTCTGAAAGCACCTTACTGTCTAGATAAGAAATAGGTGGAGAAAGTCTATCAATGGGTTAAGAATTTGAAGCTTCCAGATGGGTATGTGTCCAACATATCTCTTTACTATATTGTATCGACATGCAAGTTCCAAGGGATGAAGAGTCACGACTGTCATGATTTATGGAAAGATTCATTCTTATTGCCATCCGGGGATTGTTTCCAAGGGTTGTCTCTGAGACTTTAACTGAATTATCTCATTTCTTTTGAGATATATGTTCTTCTACAATCCAGGTGAGTAATATAGAGGTGCTTAAGAAGAACATTGTGTTGACAATTTGCAAGCTCAAGAAAATCTTCTCACTGTCATTCTTTGATTCAATGGAGCATTTTCCCGTTCATTTGGCGTATGAAGCTAAGATGGGTGGGCCTGTGCAATATTGGTGGATGTATCTATCCGAGAGGTATTGCTTTAACTCTATGATGTTCGTTTACACGTAATGCAAACCATGTTGACATCGATATTCCACCTAACTCTATTCGTTAAACTTCTAGGTTCATGTTCCATTTGAAGAAAAAAGTTCGTAATAAAGTCGTGTTGAGGGCTCAAGTGCTGAGGCTTACGCGATAGAAGAGCTTGTAAACTTTTGTAGCCAATATTTTGGGCTTAATGTTGATACAAGGTTAAATCAACTAGGCTGAAATGAGCCCAGAGCCAGCACACATTTGGAAGGGCAATTATCAATATTCAAGCAGTCAGGTAATCTGTTCGGATGAACTTATACTCGGTGGCTAATGGATGTAGAGCACAGTATTGTAACAATATATGCCCTTCTAAATTGTGATGTAGTTTCAGCATTCGTTAAGTAAGTTTCTATCTTCAAATAATTAATATACATAATTGAAAATGTGTTATCACTAGGTTAACTCTCTCGATTTACAGTGCGTTTGATGCGGAATTTTTAATCACTGATCCCGCTGGACTTGAATCTCATCAAAAATCATAATTTGTAGAGTGGTTCAGAAGACGTGTAAGTCTTTAACCAAAATATATTATGTGTTATATACAGCTATGTGATTTATTAACTTTCACCGTCTTCTATAATAGTTTTAGCCGGTCGATGCTTCAGTAGCCTATTTGTTAAAATTACTAGCTCAAGGCCTTATTAAACAAGCTGCCTGTCATGAAGGCTATATCATTAATAGGCTTAGGTATAACGTAAAAGATGATGACCGAACAAAACAAACCCAAAACAGCAGAGTCTTGGTCAATGGTGACAATTATGACTAGAATTGCATGGACTTTTATAGAGAGTTAGATAAAATTGTTGAGCGAACATATCTGGGTTCCCAAAATTGTCTGGTAAAGTTCAAGTGTACATGGTTCAATATTACATGCAGTAGAGAAATCCGTGTTAGCTCGCAAGGGATTTTAGATATCAATGTTAAGTCAAGACTTACATCAGACGAGCCGTTTGTGCTTGCTAGTCAAGCTGCACAAGTCCTTTACTTGGAGAACGTTGCAAATCCTAAATCTCATTGGTATATGGTTATCAAGTCCAAGAAATTGCCCGTGGCATATGACAGTGAGGTAGACACCTTTCAAGCCGACCAAGCACAGGTCTTGGTACCTGTTGAGGTGAACAACGATGAGGACGATCTTCCTCTTCAACCAACACTTGATGTAGGAGAAGAAGTCGTAGATGATGACGCGGAAGATGTAGAAAATGTTGAAGATGATGAGGCTGAGTCTACTGACGAAGAGGAAGAATTACTCAATGAAAAGGACGACGAGTCCCAGGAAGAAGAGGATGACAAGTCCGACGATGATGATGGCAATGATTCCCAAAATGAAGATGATTGACTTGTACTGTTGTAACATGCATTCTTTTAGTACTCGGTTTATATAGTGTTCTTATACTCGGTTCATATATATACTCGATTCATTTATATAGTGTTGTAACATATTGTAGACTATACATTGTTTTTAGTGTGTTAATTTCTTCAGACTTGTTGTACACGAAGTCAGACATGGATAGATTACGGGTCATTTGTGGTCGCGGTGGACACTGGGCTGCGTCTATCCTGGTCGCTCCCATCTTATCATTGCCTGCTGATGACGAGGTACACAGTGCTCACATCCAGCAAGCGGGGCCCAACCCCAACCGCAACCGCAACCGTAGCCCTAGCTATTACTCGGGTCCCATCCCTAGGTCGATTCCTCCCACACGGGCATTAGTTCTCCTTCTTCTGTGGGTTTTACCTCATGTATATTTGATAATGGTGTTTGGTCATAGTACTAGACTTATATTTAAATTATATTTGTTCCGTATTAACGTTGGTGTTTTGCAGGATCTCGACGAGGCTATGGACCAACACACGAGGTGCACATCGACCCCCAGCATAGATAGAGAGTTACTCTCACCCAGGAGGGCCTATAAAAAAAATTCATAATGCAGTACTTATAATCTTCAATTTTGATATTTATTACTGTCCACATATTTAATGTATTCAATGTTTGTTTCTTTATCAGGATCCTGGAGACTCCGGCGAAGACAAAGATCGACCTCTTTATGAAAGGTGGATTCTATGAGCCATGGCTATACTGGAAAGATTGGGATGCTGAGACAAGGATCTCCTTATGGGAGGAGTGGCTGGTATGGTTTTCCTTTTTGTCAGTCATTATTTGTTTAATTATAACATAATTTTTAAATTAATCGTATTGATTGTGTAGTTAGATGCCTTGCAGGAGGGACTCGAGTTTGAGTCACCTGAGCAGCATGCATTGGGGCGACAGACTTTTTTTGCCTATATCGACAAAAATTACAGGCGATGGTTGCACGACGCACGGGAGCGGGCAAGGAAGATGCTGCCCGAGGGTGCCCTCATGGGGGAGTGAAAGTTATTTCACCCTCATTGGATATCTCAATCTGTATGGGAACAGATGGTTGATCAGTGGAGGACTGATCCATCCTGGGAGACCAAGAGTAGGAGTAGGAGCGAGAATAAACACGAGAAAGATCCCATGCACACGAGGGGGTCTGTGGCTCACGATGTCCTCTAACACAAGAATGCGATTGAGCACCCGAACCTGGTGGCGGATGAGGTCGCAGCTTTGACGTACTGTCAAACGCATGTGAGGAAGAAGGATAAGGACGATGCACGCCTAGGCGGAGGACTTTGTTTTAGATATTTTTTGGCAGATCGATGTAAGTTACGAATTAATCTGTTTAGTTTTTGTTAAATTTTTGCCTTTGTATTCGATGTTTGTTGCCTTAATGTTTTGAATGTCAAATCATTGTTTTGCAGGCCTCGTATGAACAGATCAGGGGCTCCGAGTAGCAGTCCGGACAACCATCAACATCCACGAGTACGGGCATGAGTACTGGGCAATTCAAGTGATGGGTGGATACATCGGGGGTCATCAATAGGTCGAAAGGTTGCATACGCGGCCTCCTCAGTACGACTTCATATGTCGTGATAGGAGCATCACCACCCCCCGCTATCCGTCCACAAACACAAACACCGACCGTGGAGCTACCGTAGTTACACGAGGACGAGATACGTCGCATTGATGTTGAGGTGTATAGGATGATCACGGCGCATAATTAGGTACAACCACTATATACGTTTAGTAAACACTATATACGATTGCTATCGAGATTAATGAGTTCGTGCCTTTACATGCGGGGCACTACTGTTGGACATTCCAAGCCGGATTCGGATCACAGTGCCCCTGTGGACGAGGACGATCAGTAGGATCTAGATTAGGGACTCGCTAACCCCTGATCAACCTTTCCCTTCCTAGTTGTTTGTACCCCACTCCTATGCCCCCCCCCCCCAACTTATACTCCCCTCCCCTACTTAATTGTACTCTGCTTTCGTGCCCTCCTGAACTTTGTAAATATTTTATTTTTCGATTAGTATAGAATCCATTATATACATATATATATATATATATATATGAGAGCTGATCCGTTGAGAGCGCTAGCAAAATAGGAGATTTTGCTAGCGCAATCTGGCCGTCCATCCTGGGCCCAGATCTTTTTTTTTCAGAAGCTGTCAGTCGTCTGCTACATAGTGTAGCGGATTGACTTTTTTACCATATTGCCCCTCCTCCCTCGTCCGCTAAACTGTATGGCGGATAACTTTTTTGCCCTGACATGTGACAGTCAAAAAGTCGTCCGCTATACAGTGTAGCGAACGACTTTTCGGTCAAGTCATTCACAACCCCCCTGACAGTTGTCACATCAGTCCTATCGCTGCACGACTGTTACTTTGTTCTTATCCCACCATCCACGACACTGTGTAGCGGGCAACTTTTTGGGTTTTGCTGTCTGCTATACTATGTAGCGGACCTATCCACTCACATACACACTTCAAAACTCTTATTCATTCTTTCTTCTCACAATTTTTTAGCAGCGTTGGCAAGTAGATCGATGCAATTTCTTCCCAAGAAATCCTTTAATCGTCTCATCAATCACGTAAGTTCACAAACCAATCCTTTATTTGTTCATAATCTAGAGTTGTTATGAGTATTACGGCTTATGCATGGTTTTGAATATGTGTGCGCTGCATTGTGCTAGCGTTTGTCAATTTATCTATATGTGTGTGTGTGTGTGTGTGTGTGTGTTGCGTATTATTTGTTCATGTGATTTCACTTGTAAAATCTCATTCTGTGTCTGTTAGTATGTACGTACATACATATATACAGCATGTGAACTTATGTGAGCACACGATAGCGTTGCATGTATTATCTGATCACATGCTAGTGTTGCATGTGCTAGCGTTGTATGTTTGAGAATGTTTATGCTTTCAACCTTGCCGTTTTTCCATAATTTCAGTTTCAAAAAATAGATTTCAACCCTGGATCAGAAGATCCCTCTGTATTATACGACCAAGCAAACCATATCAGTACGCTCATATGGGATGGTAGAGTAAGATACTTATTTTATCAACTTTCTTATTCTTGCGAACGTTGTATACTGTTTGTTTTGCTTAAATTTTATTTATTAATTCGTAGGAAAGAACACTTCTCAACATAATAGAAGTATCCGATAATTTCAAAGCCTAAAAATTGAACAAAACCCAGAAAAGGTTACTGTGTGGGATTGGGTTTGAGATTTTCACACATGGGCAGATCTTTCAACACCTTGCCCGACACTTAATAGGTGCCCTTGTTGAAAGGTGGAGAAGTGAAACAAACCTCTCGGAGATATGACAATTACCCTAGAAGATATAGGGTTCATCTTAGGGTTACCGGTGACGGGGCGGCCGGTAATAGCTCCTCCGTCGAAAGTAATGAATAAGAGAACCACTAGAGACTTCCTTACTTCGATACCCCAGGATTAATTTAGCACTACTGGTGGTATCAAGTTGAAGTGGTTGGTAGATACCTACAAGGTTCTGTCGAATAACTATACGGATCAGATACTTGTGTTATACACACAAGTTTTCCTCTTGTGGGTGATGGGGGCAATTCTGTTCCCAACATCGTTGAAGAATACGGTCAGCGTCATATATATATCGCCGTGACACACGAGATGCGAGTGCAAAATAAAATTAATAATATTAAATATTCATCATGTATAAATATTTATTATCATATTCGGTAAATGAATTGTACATCATAAAAACTAAAAATAGTTATTCACTAATTAAGCTTTTGTTTTGTGAATTTTTAAGAAAAAAAAAACTATAGAATGTCACTTGTCACCGTTCTAGGTAGATAGTTATGTAACACCAAAAAGGTGTTACACCAAACTATGTTTTCCCTATATATATATATATATATATATATATATATATATATATATATATATATATATATAGTCGATAGTAATGTTTGAAGTGATATTATTATCTTTTTTGGGATCAAAATAATATAATTCAATTATATTCTTATTTCTTTTGTAACTTGTTTTAGAAGAAATGTATATTTGATATTCATAATTGTAATTAGTTCGACAATTGAAAATATTCTTCGTAGGCTTCTAGATCGAAGAAACGTTTGATGCTACTGCTGAAAATAAAAGTAAATAGAGAAATTAAAAGAATGAATTTACGTCTTTGTTTTCGTAATCTATTAAATTCGTTTATGGTTAAGATTTGTAATTTTTAAGATCAGGTGTTTTGCATTTCATCAATAAGTTACAAAACACCATGTTTTCAAGTGCAATAACCGAACATATTTTCAGTTCAAATTGGCACCATATATTAAGTCTTGTTTTTTATGCATATTTAACCCTTTTTGTATTTTTTTCTGCTTTTGTTTTTCCAACAATTTTTTGTTTCTTAATTGATTTTTCACGTATTTCACTTTCTTTATTTTGTTTTTGTTTTTCAGTTTTTCAATTGGTTAATTATTTGCTAACCTAAAAATGCCAAAAAAAAAAATCATAGTTCATACTTTTATAGGTATATGTATATATATATATATATATATATATATATATATATATATGTGTGTGTGTGTGTGTGTGTGTGTGTGTGTAACACCCCGAATTTATTTACGAAACGTTAATGCCGAATACACAGAGATCATATAAAATCCTATAATTATCATAAGTACTCTAAAATGGTAAATCAGAGCATATACTAATAATTTTTAAAATACTTCAATGTCGAACAAAATGACCCCAAAGCATTTATACAAGTCATGTTCTCCGACACGAAGTTTCCAAAAATATACGCAAATAGCGTCAGAACTAATATCTAAGACAAAACAGCTAACTCTTGATGGCTCAGCTAGCCCTCCAATCCAAGGTCCCAACCTACTGGTCTCCTGAAAGGAACAACAATAAGGGGATGAGCCAAATTCCTAGTAAGGTCACTCAAAGGACCAATCAAACGGAACTAAAATATCAGAGAAACAAAAACTTCGGAAGCACAAAGGGTCTCAACAGAACGGACAATCAAACCAGATTTCGAATGTCAAAACATATCTGAATAAGAAAACAGACACTAGAGAGTCATTCAAAAAATGGTCACATACGTCATTACAGACATATGAGACTGATTCAGAAAGTAAGATCGAGATCTCTAGCTCAACTCCCCGAGCTAGCCCACGTTTCATTCCACGTGGGTAAGTCAGACATAAGTCACATACACTGTGACAT
This sequence comes from Escallonia herrerae, assembly GCA_033070095.1. Classification (NCBI taxonomy): domain Eukaryota; kingdom Viridiplantae; phylum Streptophyta; class Magnoliopsida; order Escalloniales; family Escalloniaceae; genus Escallonia; species Escallonia herrerae. The sequence continues at coordinate 62,474 of JAVXUP010001418.1, read as the reverse complement.
GGCTCATAGAGTTATCAAAATAAATATTTCAATTTAACAAATCAAATGTCGGTCATGTCAAACAATATACGGAGTTTAGTAAATAATGATTATCTCCAAAAGGAATGATCTTAACCTCTCAAATTTTAAGATCAAACGAATTCGACAGAGATTAAATTTCACAAGTCATAACATTGAGAACAAGTTATTCATAGTAAAGCTCAAAGCAAGGAGGAGAAGAGAAATAACTTAACTCAATTCGAAGAAATTCGGATTTCAAAAAGAAACTAAGGACTTACATGAGCGATTGGTCCATCGTTGATTTGAATTTCGAAAATAACCCTTACCTTAGCCAAGCTTTTGAGAAATACACTCCTTAAGCTCCACTTTAGAACTTCCAAACTTTCCAAGCCTTCTTCTTCTTCTTCTTCTTCTTCTCTCTCTCTCTCTCTCTCTCTCTCTCTCTCTCTCTCTCTCACCCGCAAAGGAAGAAGAAGTAGAGAACTCAAAAGGCCAGAGAGGAAATAAAGAATTATTTATATGGTTAAAATTTTTCTTTTTTTTCAATTTGACAGAAAAATGAGTTTTAATTCGACTAAAAACATTTAGTCGAATGAAAACTCATTTGAGTCAAGTAAAAACATTTTGAGTCAAATTAATTTTTTTTAGTCGACTAAAACACTTTTAGTCTACCGAAAACTCTTTTAGTCGACTAAAAACTTTTAAATTTGACTAAAAACTTCAGAAGGTAATTTTACATAATTTAAATACTTTTTAGTCTATCGAAAACACTTTTAGTCAATTAAAAACTTTAGAAGGCAATTTTACACAATTTAAATACTTTTTAGTCTACCAAAAATACTTTTAGTCGACTAAAAACTTTTAAATTGATCTAAAAACTTCAGAAGGTAATTTTACACAATTTAAATACTTTTTAGCCAACCAAAAACACTTTTAGTCGACTAAAAACTTCAGAAAATAATTTCACACAATTTATATACTTTTCAGTCAACTGAAAATTATTTTAGTCAATCGAATCCTTCAGAAACTTCCTTATCAAAATTTTGAACACTTTTCATTCTACTGAAACTATTTTCAGTCGACCGAAACCTTCAGACTCCAAAACTTTAATATCAAAAAGTTTTGAGTCGACTGAAACCACTTCCATTCGATCAAAAATTTCAAAAATGATAAAAATTATTTTCTCAATATTCTCAAAAAGACCACAAGCTTATTTACTAAAAATAAAAATTTTGCACAAGGAATAAAAAGAATTTTTTTGGGGGGATATTACTGTGTGTGTGTGTGTGTGTGTGTGTGTTATGTCTATTTTAGGGTTAAATAATTACTATTGGATCAGCAATTATTTAATCCTAATCTGCATTGAGAAATATTTACTGGATTAAGTATGGTCGTTGAGAATTTGTAATTACAAGTTTGGGTATTAAAAAATATATTTTTAAAATTAGTTTGACTTTTAGCAACAGATTTTATTCCGTTGCTAAAAGTCTTATTTATTCTGTGAATAGATAACTTTTAGTGACGAAAATTCTGTTGGATAAGTTTTAAACGACAGACTTTTAGCGACGGAATTGACTTTTAGCGACTGATATTCCGTTGCTAAAAGTCATCAATTTTTGAATAATTTTCAGCGACTAATGTTCCGTCTCTAAATGTCTATCGTTAAAACTTTTTGGCGACGAATTGTTCCGTCGTTAAATATTTTATGTAATACATTATTTTCAAAAAAAATTAAAATACGGAATAAATTAATTTCGTCGCTATATCTGTCACTAATTGTATTAATACGCCTGTCGCTGAAAGTCGACTTTTAAGCGACAGATTTTAAAATTCTGTTGCAAAACTTATAGCAACAGGGTTATAGGCAACAGACTTTTAGCGACAAATGTAGTGCTTTTAGCGACGGAAGTGTCCGTCGCTAAAAGTCTTTTTTCTTGTAGTGAAATAAGCATTTACGTCTATTCGTTGCTTCCTGTGCCAACAAACTATGGGAGGAGTAAGTGAACCTTCCCCTCTAATCAAAAGGAAGAAAGCAGTAAGTGAAAACTAAGCAACAAACTATGAGAGGAGACTAGAACCGAACCTAAGTGGTTGTTCTTAGAAAATGATATTATTGATAAAGAAAAAAAAGAACTCCATATTATACACTTTGTGTGTGTGTGTGTGTGTGTTTCAATTGAACCCTCAATCCATGATTGTTTCACTTTTAAATAGTTTGGGCTAATTTCGTTCCTTTTATAACTTTGTTCCTCGAAGAAATTTCTAGGTTTCGACAGGAAAATTGCCTATACCAACACCACCAATGCATTCATAATTTTGCCACTTAGATTAGCCACTTTTTCCCACTACAAGAACCCTCCCCCCCCCCCCCCCCCCCCGAACACCCCATACAAATAGCCAAACATGAAATATCTTACTCCTTCAATATGGGTTCTATTGGAACTTAAATAAATTTTACGGGATTGCCAATATTCTCTAGAACTTACCTCGTCCAATATGATTTACTTGCTACTTGGAAAATCCTTGTTTAGTCGTCTTCCAAGATGCACTTGGTGGTGAGCGCAGTCTACTTTATTCGAGGACATAACCAATCAATGAACACATAGGATAACAAAGGCGGATCTAGAGCCATACCTTTATGATCAACCCTGACATCAGTTGACCGGTGTTTGTAAGGGTGACTTTCTCATCCTTGAGATATAGTCTTCATCATATTGGAAGTGAATTCTCACACGCAGAAAATGATACTATAAGACACCATGAAAATTTTCTTATATCTGAATTATCAGAACATTTCAGAGGGGATATAAAAAGGTGAAAATATTAGTCCTATGAGACACACATCATATTGGATTGACCTTTTGGCGTAGAAAAAACTGGTCCATTTATCAATTTCGGAACTATCTTCAAAGTTTGAAGAACGACCTCGAAGGAGATTAAGGTGGATATTTTTTTTTAGATCAGCTATCAATTCCATCAGTATAAGAAAAATGACCTTTACTGGTGGATATTTACAGAATGAGGGAATTCCATCATTAAAGATCCCTTTTGCTGACGGATTTGGCCAACGGAACGATGTTCCTTAGGAAAAGCCTCTAAAAAAATAGCTACAGAAACCACGAAAACATTTTTCTTCTATAATATACGGCTAAAAACTATTCATGCTATTTTTTTCCCAATATTTTTGGCTTAAATATGGATACTCGATTTAATGATATAGTATTAGCTACATATACATTATGTCGGTAAAAATGAATTAATCTTGTTTTATTAATAGTATTTAAAGAAAATTATTTGCACCGGACTATCTGTCACTAAACCCTCTCCTTCTCTTTCTCACAGCCCACCCACCTCTAGCCACCACCTGCCCAGCAACCACCCCCACCTCGAAGTATAACCAGATTTCGATTTCACTATTCAATAGTGTTACAACCAGAAACCTAGCCCCCATTCTCTGTTCTCGTGTTTTCTCTTAACCCAAAAACAATACAAAATCACTTATATTTATTTTAGTTAAGAAGTGACCTTCTCTAAATAACCAATGTAGGATAATACAACTTATATACTTGGGTTAAGTTGTAACATTCTCTCAATAACCAATGTAGGACACACAAACAAAACTAGTTTTTAGGTTACTACCTTCATTGTAACAATGTCTTTTGACTGAAATCAGGCTCCACATACAACAGATGCTTCACCCATTTTAGTGCACCCGTGCTTCATAGATCATGACAAATTATTGGGCTATCCATAACAAAGTAGAATTAGGTCACAAGGATTTTAATAGGACAAGAATTTGGATTCTTTTCTTTATGGTAATACTTCATATATCTCTCTATGATATACTCCCACTAATATCAATTCCATGCACGTAACCCAAGCTAATTTGATGGTTTTAATTCAAATAAAAGGCTTCATGTTCCGTTTTGTAAACTAATCCCTAATTATTTCCAACATTTTTGTTTTTACATATGATCCATAATACTTATACTTTTTTTTACAAGATGATTTTAAGATTTGTTTCATTAACCACTCACTAAATTAACTCTAGCTTTTTTGTGAATTCTTAAATTTTATAATCAAACTAGTAATCCTCTCTCTCTATGATAATGAAATCTACCCGTTTAGAAAATTCAATTACTAGTATTTCATGTTACTTTAAATTCAAAAAGAAAAAGTCCCATCATTCTTTAAAGAATTAACATTTAGCAGTCCTTCTTTGTAAATTGGGATTAAAGGAATGTTATAATACTCTTAAAGAAGTACTATTTACACTCTCTCATGTATTTTTCACTTTTTTGTTGCTAAAGATGAATTTCAAAGACAACAATTAACGTTTTAGCAGCGAACATAAGGTGAAAAAGACTCCGTACATAGTTTAGTATTTAAGTAATTATAATATAATGCTCTGGTGTATAAAGTACGAGGTCAAAACTAGTTACGAAATAAAATTGAATCTTTGGGATAAGCATTTTAATTTTATTTGCACGGTATGAAGTATAACCAGCATTACCACCAGCCAAAAACACCGATCAACTTCAGCGTCTATTCGTACTCCAATTTAACTCGTAGCAAACTCCACCCATCCACCCAATTTGCCACCTCTAACGCAAACAAGCATGCCAATATTAGAAAATGTCAACTAACCATATGGCACTAAAAGGAACTGCTCCGCTGTTCAAACAGAAAATTAAAAATTATGAAATAAAACTGAATCCTAGGGACTAACATATTTTTTTTGGACCGTATATCTCAAACAAAAAGAAATTGATAATCTGTACGAAGGATTCAGCTTTATTTCATAATTTGCAATTTGTAACTTGCTAGGTATTAAGATTAACGGGAAGTATTTCAACTTGAAGAGTTTCGGATGGACCTACTACATCAATAATCTTCATTTGTACATCTTAGTACCACTGTTAAAAGTGAACAACTAAAATGAAATATACAGTACGTATAATAAGCATCTATAGCTTACATTTCTCCTACAGTCTCTGCAATTAACCTATTCTTCAGCAAGAAAAGAAAGGAGAGGGGGAATCTGTACGTAATTCCTACTCTTTCTCTTTCCATTCCAACCCTATGAATCTGCATGGTGAAAACCTAACCTTATATTCGGAAATAGTAGCCAACTTAGGTGACCACACTTGCTCTTTAGACCCAACTAGCATATCATAGTGCTTCTTTAACTCAGGCGTGCTGCAAAGAAAGCTAGGGCTAGAGTTGGTCGCTTCTTCATCAGCTTCCTTGTTTCTTGTCATAAGCATGATCAAGAACTCCGGCATGACCTTGATCAGAACTCTCCCGTTCGAGCCCTTTATGTACTCAAATGGGCAGTCCTTGAAATTGATGGGACGCGGTTTAGGGCTACAAACCAAGGCAGAAAACGAAGAAGCAGAAATGAGGTGGCTTGCGAAGCAGTCAAGGGGAAGGACAAAGTAGGTCTGGCCTGTCATGAGCTCGTCGTCGATGGCTAGGATTGGCACGGGGTGACCGATGAAGAACGAGTCGGCCGGGCAAACCATGCGGTCCGGGAACTCGAACATGATCTCGCCTGCCACACGCTTTCCGGTGAGTACCCTCGTGGTTCCTTCCCAAAATACCAGTTTCACAAATGAAGTTGAACTTGCTAAGCAGCACGGAGATATTGCATTGCCCATGAGAGAGAGGAAAGAAATTGAGAGTAGTTGTAGTTATTGCCTTGGTTCAACTAGAAAGGGAAGGAACTGGATTTTATACAAAGGAGGGATTTGGATTTGACTTTGAGAAAGTCTTGTGGTTACATGTTGGTGTATGTTTAAGGAGTCGGTGGTCAGCTTTGCCGGCTTTGAACAAGTAGCTATCTGCTACTACGCCTACGTGTTGAGTGGGTGTCTCCAGCTTTAGACTTCATATATTTTCCTTTTTACCTGTTTCATCATAAAAACTGCATTCCCTCGAGTTGACCCCTGTTTATATACCCACATAGTTATAACCTTGGGGTAGCCTTTCGTTACATTGAAAACTCAAAGGGCTATAGCGGCGCTAAAGATAGCAATGATCAGGACATCTCTTGTCTCTTTTGCCTCCAATTTGGCCTTTGATACATCCACAGATAAGTAAAAACCAGAACGATGGCCATCATCACCACCACACATACGACATCACCACTACTCAAAGACACCGATCAACATCAACGCCGTTGATATTATCACGCACAACAACCCATGTTATCATTATTAAAACCCAACACGCACCACCATTGTTTCATCAAATCCGCCAGCGTAATATTTCCTATCATCGCTTGTTCGACATCTAGAAACTCATCGACGAGATTTCTGGTCGTGCAGATTTATTTGAATGGGATGTTCTTAGCGGATATCAAAGGTGCAATCCACAAGTCGCATGTGTTAAGTATGGCGAGTGGATGAATTGAACTGATGCTTTGATCACTTCTCGACCAAGACCTCTTCCTGATCAGATCTAGATCTAGTATACGGATCCATATAACTTTGTCGTAGTACGCAGTGCTTTCGGCAATCGGTCATGATTGGTGGTGGTTGGTGGCTATGGGTGGTGCTAATACTTGGGGGTGGTGATATTGGTTGGTGGTGATGGAGGCTTCTAGCTAGTTGGGGGGAAATAGAATAGTAAAATGTTTTCTAAAAAAGAAACAAAAAATTGAACTTGACAAAGTCGTGTACCAAACATCCAATTGTTTTTTTTCTCAAAAGATAAACCACATCTATTTTTATTTATTTTTAGAGAACCAAAACTAAAAACTACAATGTTGTTGAACAGACCCTAATTCATTTATTTTTTTGCAACAGAGGAAAACACATAAACCCATGAATATCTACCTATGGAAGGCTCAAAAACCAATATGAACACTTGCTTCGCTCTGTATTCAGTCGTAAGATGATTATCGTAATGGCCTTCTTCACTTTCCCGACACAAGATAATGCCTCTCAAAATTGCTAGCCAAATTAAAAGTAAGGATCTTATAAGATGCATGTCACACTAGCTATTTCACATTCTATGCAAAATTTCTTGGATGGTTCAATGTTGGTACTGCCACATATTCCCAAGTCTTAGAAGGTGGCTAACTGCATATGTTGGTTGTATTTATTTGCATCACATTATTGGTCAACAGGATTAGTGCGAGTGTGATGCGAGAGACGAATAATCACATGGCAGAGGGCATAATGTTTACGACCGGAATAAATGCCTTTTGAATCTTCCACTACGCATTTGAAATGACTTTAACACTTGAGGTTTTGTATACTTGTAAGATAGTGTTGCGAAAATTTTTTTTACCATCTTTTTGTAAAGGTCACGTTTCTGAAATTTGCCTTTAAGATTTGGCCTAATTTCATCTTTTAGGTCTCTTTCCCATTTTAAGACCAAACAGAATATTTGTCTATAGACTATCGAAATTTAACTGCAAAGACATTAAGGGGGCGTACGTTTATTAAATTTCGTTTTCGTTTTTGTAATGATGATAAAAAAAAGATACATTTTTAGTATACTTTTATCTTTTTCAGTTTCGTTTTGGATAAAAAAAATTCAAACAGTAGCAAAAAAAGTGAAAAGGGTGTTTTCACCTATTTCCATTGCTCGTATTCTCTGTGTGTCAGAGAATACCAAATCCTTTCCACTGTTCACAATTTTCTTGGCCGACCTCTAACGCCTAGCTGCAATGTCTACTAGCTATCCTCTCTGTCTCTCTCTCTCTCGTTTATCTCATTTACCTTCCATGAATACCAGCTCCTCACTTCATTCTCACGCCCTTCCCATATCTGCTAACATCAACGGAGAAGCTGCACCGTGACGAAGCCGAAGACCCAGTCTAGATAAGACGGAGAAGCCGCCAGTACCCGCCGTCTCCGAAACAATCTGGTCGATTTTGGTTTATGAAAAGGGTTGTCTACGATCTACAATTTGAAGGTGTATTTTAGTTGTAGAAGAATTATCACTGTTCCCTCTGGATAGTCGATCTTACACACTGCGTCTGCCGCTCCATCGGCATTAACACCATCCAAAGCATGTGGGTAAATGTGTATGTGGGTTTTGAGGTATATGTGTACGTGGGTAGTTCTTTGGTTGAGTTTTATGCTTGAAATGATAGTATAAAAAATAATGCTATTGGATTGTTTGTGGAAATGAGAAATACCGAAATCAAGCAATATTCGGTGACGTATGCATGCGTACTATCTGTTTGTGCCTCGGATGGAATGACAAAGATTGGTGCCCAGATTCATGGGCTTGTTGTTAGATGTGGTCCAGTGATCGACAATCCAGTGGCCAACACATTGATTGTGTTGTATGCAAAATGCCGATTTATGCTAATCTAGTTTGCATGTATGAACCGCATGTTTAGCACTCAAACACACTATCCTTGGCTGGAATTAAGGATAGAACATAATTAGTGGGACAAGTTCTTGCAGTTCCTTGCAGGGGGCTGGACTATGGGTTGTATCTCAATTTAGGCTGCCTATATCTTTACGAAGATAGACATGTTGTTGTAAGCGATCCACGAGCAATTTACTGAGCTAATTGCAGAAGCAGGAATAAAGATTCTCTTAATGATATGCACTTGAAAAAGTAAAAGAATGGATCCAAAAAAGTTGGTGAAAATGAAAATAGAAATGGTAAACGTACAAAAAAATTGAAAAAAGTAGATATGGAAAAAATTAAAAGTACACAATATGATTTTAAAACTGAATACTAAAATTTGGAAAACAAGAACAGAATACGAAACACGAAAAAAAAAATCCGTAAACGTACGTCCCGTTAGTATCTCGCCCGCGCTTTTCGAGTTGTTGATATTTAAGGTGTTTTCTATGCATCAATGCTTACCTCACTCTACTTAATTCAAATATTGAGTCTATGTACTCTCATAAACTTTAGAATCATGAGCCGTATGAAGCGTTGAGTAACAGGCAAAGGTGTACGTAGGTCAAAATAATTCTGGAATTAACCCAGTCTCTTTATCAAATTCCCATGAGAATGAAATCATAAATTAGGAAAAATAGTTTTAGAATATAGTCATTATCTTTAACAATCAGACACGGAATATACGAATCAGTTAAAATTGCAAGTAGTACATTGAGGCAACTCTCACCCTTCTCCAACCCTCCAAACTGCCGGTCATGAACGATTTTAAATTTCTTGGTACAACACGCTGAGTCTATCAAGTCTCTGAAGTAGCTGTCATAGCAAATGTTGCGAAACATGATTATGCAACTTGTTACCCTTCACAGGTAAAATCATCTTCATATCCACCTCATTATGTCACAATAATAAATCTTGAAATTGGATAAAATCAGAACCATTGGGTTATCTATACTGTTGACATCTCATATTGTATTCTTACACCCCACATCATGATGCCCCTAATTTTGTACGTATATGACAACTTTTAGACTTTGCGACCCCCCAACAGCGACAGTGGTTGAACTCTCATATTCATATTGACATCCGAGACTGGATTGAAAACTTGTTCTCGGTTCAAAACTTGTTTGCTATCAGGCTTTGGACTCGGCAATGAGCATGTGAGACAGACATCCTTGTTATTGTATTACCATATGCAGTTTATCTACTTAATGTACGCATTTTTTTATTAAAGTTGAAACTTGCATCTCTATCCTCTTCGTGGACTAAATAAGCAGAAATTGATAGAAAAATATAGTGTAAACATAATCAAAGCTTTTGCTTCCATCATTAACTGTACAAGGGTCTAGGCTAACAACGTATTATCCTTAGATAAAATGACACGGATTAAGAGTACGTGCAGAGTCTTGGTTAGAAGACTAGTTCCTTTTGCTTTTGTTTTATTTTTCTTTTACCAGACTAACGAGAGCGATATAATCGAGAGAAAGGACAGTCTTGTCTTGATAGCTATGATGAGGCTTAAACTATGTATTGACACGTACTCCTCGTTTCTTCTTCTTCATTTCTTTTTTTTTTTTTTTTTGGGCATCTAATCGGTCCAAAGAAAAGTTAAACATTAAAAAAAATGAGTTCTTTTTCTCATTTTTCCAAATATCGATTCTAAGAGACAAAGAGCAGAAGGGTTTGAAGGCTACATATTTTGCAATCTTTTACCCTAGATTAAGACCTTTTTTTACAGGTACAACATTATGCAGATGCATTATGAGCGAGGGAAGTCGCCTAAGTTGCTAATCCCATGGTTAAAGACGGAAGCAAAGAATACAAAATGAATCCATATGATCCTACATCATGATAGAATTATCAGGAATGACTATAAAGCCACCCCGAAGGTCTTCAGATGCAGCGTCGGAACTAAGATTTCATTCTAGGGTGCAAAAAATATATTATTTTCTCCATGTTTGTGTATATTTACCATTTTCAGCAACTTTTTCGAATTGATTCTTGTACTTTTACTTTATTTAACAGTGTCAATGCAAAATATTTCAGTTCTTAATATCAATTACTCTAATTCCAAACACCACAACCAAATCGCATAACAAAACTAAACAACCAATATCCTCTCAGAGCAGTTCAAAACATTATACATAAAATATTTTAATTACCAATTTCAAAGTGTATATAGTACAAATAGAACTGATAAAAGAATGTCCACTTGGTATTAGATCATATGCAAACAAAGGTAGTTAACAATAAGAAGGTACTACTACTAATAGTATAATAACTACTGCTCTTGCCTTTAGGTAAGTCTAACCATTTCATCAAACAGTTGGTATGCGTTCGAACCCGGACCCTGGCTCATCATTAACCACATCAAAGCAGTCTCATTAAAGATTATTATTATCTACAACAATTTACAAGATCAGTCTAGCTTCACATGGCTAACTAAACATGTTTTCCTTCTTGTAACAAAAAAAACAGAGAGAAAAAGAAAAAAAAACGGTTTCACTTAATAGAAAAATAGCATATTATCATAGCATTTCATTTTGAAGAAGACCATTTTGTTAGCATGAGAGTTAGCACGAGCAAAAGGAAGAAATCAGGAAAGGAGGGCAAATAAATAGGTATCGAAATGGCGAAACGGCAAAAGGCAGGGTTTGCCTGCGATGGAATCCTCGTCATTGTTGTTGGCAGAGGGATGTTGGCCGGTGCCTGTGGAGTCTTCAACGGTCACTCACCGCTGTCGCCACCGTCGCTGGTCACACGCCATCGTCCGTCTTCTCTCGGATCTAGAAAAGATGAAAGAAACTTCGTCGATCTTCTCTCAGCTATCTTCATTCAAGGAAGAGAGAGAGCCAGAGAGACCCTGCGCACTATGTCACCGTTCGGCCGTCGCCGGTCTGCTAGAGAGAGATGCGAGAGTGAGTGGGTCAATGGGTGAGAGATTCAGCGAGAGAGAGAGAGAGAGAGAGAGAGAGAGAGAGAGAAAAGAACTTTTTTTCTGAAGTTCAGGGGATGCTAATGCAGCCCCTCGTCACAACGTGGTTCCGCCACTGCTCAGATGCGACCCTAACTAAGAGAGAACATAAAACTTCATAAAAGGTTTGAAAGTTAAAAAAAATAAAAAAAACTCACTAGTAAGGAAAATACATAAAGCTTTATTTAAATGCGATAATAATAATAATAATAATAAGCGCAACGATAGTTTTTTAACGTAACACATCATCACAGAGACAACTTCTTTATTTGACACATCATCGCATTATGTATCCAATGTGAGATAGAATCGTAAATCATATAAGTGCCTCTAAAGATCTCAAATATTATCTTGGATTGGGTCACTTTCTTAATAAGTTAATTTTCGTATCAGTAAGTCTTATATAATTGAATAACTAATTCTAAACATTCTGAAACTCTAACTAATTGATGAACTAACTTATTAGGACTTAATTTTAACTATTGTATCATTAAAACTACTCTCTAAAATCAATATAAAAATTCATATATCTAAAAAACAAAAATAACATATTAGATTTATTAGAGAAGAAAAAAAGGATATTACATTATAGTTTTTGATGTAAAGATTTAACAATATAATATATAGCTTTTAGAATCCTTTTGGTAAAATAAAATATTGACATTATTTTTGGGGTGATAACGCGCAACCAGCAAATGACTAAATTATTATTATTAATTAAAATTACAATATTGATAAAGCTTATTCGTAAATTTGATAGTTGAAAAGAACTTAAAGCTATATACTAAACATGTCAGTATATCTAAAATGATGCAAAATATTATTTTGGATATGATTCATATTTTTAAGTTTATTTGTTTGGAAGGAATTATATGAGGGCTATATTAGGAAGCATTATATAATCCAAAAATTAATCCTAAAACTCTATAATTTTAAAACTCTAAATTTACTAATTTTTTAAGATTTGATTTTGACTTTCATGTTCTTAAAACTAAATTTTCCATATCAAGATAAAAATAAATCATGTATCTAGAAAATAAAAATAAAAACATACGATATTTAAAAGAAAAAATATATGTTATGGTTAATTGAAGTTTATTATAATTCAATAAATGTATATGTATTTACACATAGCATAATTATTGCAAGAAAATTATTTATATACCATATAAATTCAAGAATCAAATCATTGGACAATTTGTTGTTGCGATAAGACCGCACGATCAGAAAGTGGCTATATAAGCATATATAAGATTTTGAAAAGAAACACATATGTATGAGAATAAAAAAAAGTGCAATTAAATCAAATAAATTTTAATTACTATATTTGACAACATTTTGAACCTTTAAGATGCAAAAATATGGAATGTAGTCACATTATATTTCTAACGTAAAATAAAATTATAAACATTATAAGTGTCTTTAAAGGTCTCAAATATTATCTCGAATGGGGTCTTTGTTTCACGATAGGTTGATTTCCATATCAATAAGCTTAATTCTAATTGTCTTAATCTCTAACTAATTAATGAACTAAACTTATTAGCATTTAATATTTACTATTGTATCCTTCTCTAATATGAATGTAAAATTTATATATCAAAAAAATTAAAATAACATATTAGCTTTAGAAGAGAAAAAGAATGATGTTACAATTAAAATTAAAACAATAAAAATAATGTAACAATCAATTCATATCTATACTATTTTATTACATGCTTACCGTAATCGTTGTAAATATATATATATATATATATATATATATATATATATATATATATAGCTTTTAGAATCTTTTTGGTAAAATAAAAAATGACGGTATTTTTGAGGTGGGAGGACATGGCAAACAAAAAACTGTATAATTGTTGTTAGTTAAAATTGCAATAATCATAAAGCTTATTCGTAAATCTAATAGTTGAAAATGATTAAAGGTTATATACTAAACATATTTGTGTATCTAAAGATATGTAAATATTATTTTAGAAGTGATCCTTATTTCTTATTTAATTTAATTTTGCAGGAACTATATGAGGGCCATTTTAGGAAGCCTTATACAATTTGAAACTAATTCTAAAACTCTAATATACTAATTGTTATGGCTTTGATTTTGACTATTCAGTCCTTAAAACTAACTCTATCATATGAAAATAAAAAAAATCATATATCTAGAAAACAAAAATAACACATCCCTACCCCCTCACATCAATCCCACGAGCCCTTGGGAATGAAATTTTGCTCCCCGCCCCCCTTTATTTTACTATGTTCAACTTTATGTAGTCCCGGAACGAGCGCAACGCTCGTGTTGCCAGTTTCAGATTATACGGAAGAAGAAGAACTTTGGTTCTTCCCAGAATTTGTGATACTTTATAATGCATATAAAATAAAATTGTGGAAAATGACTAGAATTCATTTACCCATATATCATGTTTTCGATTTCTTTCGGACGGGGCGGTACTTGTGATATTTCGGCTTGGGACGCATTTTATTTGGCGAAATAACCCCTCACGTGCGAAATTATTGAAGATCTCGAGATTTCTTATGGGCACAGGCATCCCAGGCGGAATTGCCACATATGAAATTGAGCAACATATGAGATTTAGAAGAAAAAAATGTTGCAGTTAATCTAAGTTTATTATAACTATATAACTATATATATATAAACATAGTCGTTGCAAAAATTATCTATGTAAAATATAAGATCAATAACAAATTATAGGATTTTTTTTGGCTTTGGTAAGACCGCACGATTAACAAAGTGCCTATATTGCATGTTCGAGGTTTTGAAAAGAAGTTACATATGTATTAGAAATAAAAGGTACATTTAAATTAATAATTCATAATTACTATACATGAGAACATTTAAAACCTTTAAGTTGCAAAAATATATCCATGTAATTCTACAAAACTAATGAATAACCAGTTTGTTTTTACATAAGGCCCTTACGATCGATAAAAATACTTTTTCATTTACACTTAATTAAATTTTTATGAAAAATCAGATTAATTGGTAAATCTTAGATAAGCTATAAGCATTAAAATTTAATTATGATTACAGTAGTATTGATGTCAACTGTGAGTGCTAATTATTGTGCAAATTCAATAGCAAATGATTGATTAACGCTCGCTCTATAAAATAAGCCTCATATAATCCTTTGCAAGTTTATTATAGTTATAGCTATAAATTGACATATTTGATAAAACAAGGGTAATTCATGAGTATATATCATTAAATGCATATAGTCGACATAGAAAGTACAACTTAACGACAAATAATAGTCATATAAGATGTGAAAAATTATTTCAATACACCAAAACAAGGACATATCATCTTCATCAATTAAATTTTCTCATTACCAACATTTTTTAAGAATTAAATAAAAACATATATATGAAAATATTAGATACTATGTGATCGTACAGTTAAAATTTATTTATTTTGCAAAAAAGTGATAATTTTATTTGAAAGTGATAAGGTGTATACACAAGTTCTGTTAAATTTAAAATGTAACTTTATTCCTTTTAAATTTTTACTTAATCGTTATAATAACCTCAAGAACGTATGTAACAGCTTAAAATCCCTCTAATGTTAAATTCATATATATTTAGAATTGAAAAGGGATACGTGATAGCAGTATCGTCACTATTTCTAATTACAACTACAATTATATCCGCTATTTAGCTCTATATGGCACCTACATGATTATTCTACTATTTTAGGTGCTAAGTCAATATTCATTTGAAGTATTTAGCGACTCCACTATGTTCGTTATCTACTCTTTGCCTTTTAGCTTACAATATTAAGAAATTACAGATAAACACACATGTACATGCAAATATCTCATTGTTACGCCCCCGACCCGGAAGCGGACCTACACATACTATTTCAAACTATTCATGCTTACCAGAAATATAATACTCCAATCATTTTACCAAGAACGTAACCTCAAACAGGTAATCAGAGCTTTTAAAATATCTCAAATCAATAACATTTTCATTCATCGTCAAAGTCTCATAATAGCAAAAGAAATCTAATAACAATAGTCACCTTCTAAACTTTGGGATTCTCAAAAGTTACTTATTTTACTATTACAAATATCTTATTCTCAAGTTACTAAAGAAAGTCTAAAATTAAAGAATAACTCTAAGCTCATGCATATAGCTACCTCCTCTACCGTTGTCTTCGCTCAATTACATGAAATGAGAGGAGAAGGGGGGTGAGCACAGAGCCCAACAAAGATCACACGCACACACCCACAGAATACAATGCAAGTATCCAATAACATTAAGTTGAGTCCGAACGAAGCATGAGAAAACGAAAGTGCGAAGACGATAAATAATCTTAGCACGACAAACAATCTCATTTTGGGATAATCAACCCATCAAAGGTCAAATCAAAGTCAAAGTCAAATAACACATTCAAATTATTGAACTAATAATCGAATACATTCACGAAATTCGTTACTGTAAAACACGTTAACCTAAGTATGCGAAGGTTCTAAGTTCAAAGTTGCATACCGGTAGCAATTGCCATATCATCTCAGACATCACGTTAGCCTAATCATGTAAAAATTCTAATATTAGTTCAATTCAAATGGGGCCTAATGGACTTCAAGAAAATCTCAAACGCAGAAGAACCGCAAAACGTTAAAACTTTGTATTTTAAGTAGGGTAGCTTAGTAATTTCAAAAAATACTCGATATTAAACTACAATCGAAGAGGACGAAATAACAACTTAACGGAAGTTTAATCACTAGAATCTAGGTTCGTATGATCACAGAATTTATGAAATAACGAGATTTAGATCAAAACTTCAACAAAAGGTGTATTGACACATGACTTGCCACGTAGGCAATTCTTCACGCCTTGAAGCAAAATAAGTCTGACCATATTTTTTAAGCACATTAAGCAAGAAACATTGAAAGGTATAAAAGGACAAATCAATGTCAACACATGACATGGCCGCACGTGACATGGCCATCCAATGGGTACATGAAAACCATGTATTAATGGCTTCAGATTAGATAAAGAAACAGAAGGTGCAACTGATGCACGCCGATTGACAGAAAAGGAAACGAATGCATAGAGTTTTTCATTTAATTAATACATGCTTAAAATTTATTTATTTTTTTTTTTTAAAACTTATTTATTCGCATATCCCACTTTTAGAAATCACTATTTGAAACCACGATTTCAAGGTAAAAATCAAATTAGCAATTTCTACCTTGAAATCGTAGTTTCAAATAGTAATTTTTACTTTACAATGGAAAGAAAGAAGAAATCGATGTTTGAAATATCGATTTCTACTTTAAAATCGTGATTTCAAACAGCGATTTTCAAAAGTGTGATATGCGAGTAAATAAGTTTAAAATGGAGTATATTGATAATTAAGTTTTAAAATAATATTAATTAAGAAAAAAAAACTCCGAAAACATAAGTGCGTTCAAAATCTGACCGTAACGGTAGCTAGCCACAACCGAAATCCAAAAATTAAACCACTATCACAAACGGGACACTCGTATGAAGGGTTCAATAGAGGTAGATGATGTGTATGAAATCCTTACCTTAATTCATGATAAAAGATACGTAAAATTGCGTAAGCTTCCGAAAATTTCAAACTTAAATAATAAAATCAACTACTAAGATTAATCTTCAAATCATAATTGTATTTCGATTAAGGTTTACAATCACTTATCAATTGTAAGTAATAGGATGGAATCCTCAAAGCCCTAATTTCTCTTTCTTCTCCTCTCTGAAAGACCAAACTCAATTTATCGATAAAACACAAACTATCCAGTCTTTTTATTTATCAAACTTGATAAATTACTTAAAAGACCCCTAAAGATATGTTATTATTTATTCAAAAGTATTCTAAAATATTTTTAAAACTATACAAGTAGCCTCAAAAATTAAAATAATTAACTATATTTTATTTGAGGTCTTACACTCATAGTAATTGCATGCATCCTAATCTAACAAACAATACTATTTCATAATCGAAAGTTGAGTAATGCACGTAAATTTGTTTTTTGATACTTAATAAGTTTGATTAATTTAGGTATTAAGGTTATTCTTTATAACTAAATAAGATATTTTTTATACCTAAAGTGGATCCAAACCAGACCATTCAAAGTATAAGGCGATCCAATAGCATATGACTAACCGTTTCGTCATGGGTATGACAAAACACGCAATCCATATTTGATCTACATTTCCTACGATGAAGCCCTTGCTTGGTAGGCAGTCTACCTAAATCTGCTTGTCGCAAGGTGGTTATAATTCTAAGAGGGCTTCCACAGGCGTCGCCAGATGTTCACCTGGATAGATAGCAGTCACGAGACTTGATCAGAGGTGGCTTCTAGTACTTTTTGTTCTTTTAACTCTGCGGAGAAAGTGATAGATAGAGCGAACCGAGTACAGCCGAGAGCGTGAATGACCCCGAACAAGTTTTATCTTCAAAACCCAACAATGAATTAAAACAGTGTTCACAGCTTCTTGCCTTACTAGCTGTTGAAGTTTAACCACATCCCATCGACCTGCATTCAAATATTACAGCATCTGCCACTGTCATCGAATCATCATGTATTGAAGAAGAAGAAGAAAACGCTTTCAAGTCCATAGGCAGGGGAACCCATTTATCCTTCCAAAGTTTGATAACTCTGCCATTTCCTGCAGTCTTACTCAGCCAATTCCTTGAAGGCTTCTCGAGCCTAGAGAGTGCTACACCAGACCCAAGAAATACTTCCCTTACAAGGAGCATCTAAGGAGGAGCAAAACAAACAATACTTGGCGAAAAGCACCTGGGTCAAAACCAAATTGTCCTTGCTCCAGAGTTGCCAGCTTAGTTTCCCCGATAAAGCCAAGTTAAAGTTATGGGAACCATTCAATCTATGACCTCCATATGTTTGTTGCTTACACAACTGTGACCAACTGACCCAGTAAATAATTTTCTCAGAAGTACCTCTCAACCACCAAAATTGACTGGTGATATTGTCGATCTTATGACCGACGTTTATAGGCAATAATAATACAGATATGTAGCGTATGCGGATGGCAAGAACTACTGACTGTATAAGTTTGGCCCGAGCAGCTTTGTTAAGCAATTTCGCATTAAGCACCTCACACTTACATTGCACTTTTTCCACGAGCTCAAAAAAATTTCATTTGTTTTTTCCACAATGTCAAGCTGGACACCGAGATGTTATCCCAGTTGTTTGGAGAGAGGAATGTTGAATCCCATCAATGACCGGATCCGATGTGTTAGGGCCGATAAAAATATTTGACTTGTGCCGAATGATCACCTGCTTAGACTCTTGGCAGTTGGAGTTCGGCAAAGCCATCATATTACCACACGATCTGTCATTAGCCTTGATAAGAGGTAGCTCTCATCTACAAAAACCAAATGTGAGATAGAGGGAGATGATAGATAGAAACAGGATTCCCCTACTTCAATCAACACTGGGGAACAAGTAGGCAATTTATTGACGAACAGGACAGTCCTGACAAATTGCAGGATAAGATTGATCCATTTCGCTAAGAACCCTATCTTTCACAAGACTCTTTTGAAGAAATCCCAATTTACCCGGTCATATTGCTTGTGTCCATTTTCAAAGCTACTTTGACATCTCGATTACGTAATATGGTCCGTGGCCTCTTGAGCCAGGAGAATATTATCTTGAATAATTTGTCCGGGGCAGAACCCACTTTGGAAGAGGGAAAAGAGAGGTTAATAACACCTATAATCCTGTTCGCCATAGATCTAGCGATGATCTTGGACAAGATATCACACAGGCTTATGGGGCGGTAATCCTCCACTATTGATGATTTAAGCTTTTTTGGAATACATGTGATGAAAGTGTGATTCACTTCTCGAAGCATACGACCAGAGTTGAAAAAGGATAGTGCACATGTTACAATGTGATACATAGATTCGGCTAGAGGTTTTTATACATAATTGCAGTCCTTCCGTCTAGCTAGGGGCTTTGAGGGAGCCAATGCTAAATAGCAACATTGATTTTGTGTGCAGTATATGGGTGATAAAGAAATTTTGTTGCTGATCGGACAAACTACCTTGATAATTCTCAAATATACTCTGTAGACACCCCATTTATGCAATCTTGTTTTATTCTCTTTTATTTATTTGTCATTGGACTTTGTTACTAATTAAGTTCATTTTAAGTCTTGGCCTAGTAAAAATATGAGCTTACTTTAATTAAGGGTAAATTACACACAGCACCCCTGAGGTTTGCCCTAAATTACACACGGACCCCCCCCCCTATCTTTTTTAATTACCCTTAGTCCCCTGTGGTTTGTCATTGTAGTACATAAAACCCACTTCCGTTAAGGAACCGTCAAAAAAAGTTAGAGCACATTTTAGAAGTTATGGAATTCCCAAATTACCCTTAGATCTTCTTCTTCTTCCTTACCGAAGCCAATGCTTCATGGCTGCCGACGCCCTACCACCACTATTGTATGCCTTTTACACACACACCCTCCCAATGTGTCTCACCCACCGAAACCAACCCACGCACGGTCTACAACATCCACCACCGTCCTTCATCACCCATCGCCGTCGGCTAGGGCTGCTATCCCCGCTGCTCTTGCCACCTACTGCCCGTAAACCCCTTCAGTGTACCCACTCCGATTGGAATTAGATGCGTAGAACCCGATTGGGAGTTAAATCTAGATCTAGATTGGCAAGTTACACGGCCACTTCGGCATAGCCTTCGCGGCGTCCAGATCAACCACCTACCATCAATCGCCGGCGCTGGTCTCATCATATTTTGCTCGGCGTCCATGTCGCCACCGTTACACTGGCTTCACCAACAAATCACCACCGTCAATCGTCCACCTAAACCACCACCATCAACGATGTCCAAATCGGCACGTACCCCCAGCAATCTACCTCAAAGCCAAGCACCATCCATCGCCGACAGTGAGTACCCCCGGCAGTCTACCTCAAAACCAAGCACCATCCATCGTCGGCAGTGAGTACCCCCGGCAGTCTACCTCAAAACCAAGCACCATCCATCGCCGGTAGTGAGTAGCCCCGACAGTCTACCTCAAAACCAAGCACTATCCATCACCGGCAGTGACCCATAACCACCACCGACGTTGATGTCTAGATCGGCACTTACCGGTGAACTCTTTTCTCCGAGCTACGACGTCGTGCAGAGGCCGTACCTCAAGTACTTCAGGTTTTCGCCTGAGAGGGTAAAGTCAGACAGTGGTGGAGCTAGACATAGGGCAGTGGCCATGGTGGGTAATAGAGAATTGGTCAGATACTGGGCATGGTGGTTGGGTAAATTTACATTCTTACGAGGGGTATTGCCGTCATTTTCTTACTTCTATTAATTCTTAGAACGGAAAATAAAAAAGTGTAGTTTAGTGTAATTAAAAAAGATAGGGGGTCCGTGTGTAGTTTAGGGCAAACCTCAGGGGTGTCGTGTGTAATTTATCCTTTAATTAATTAAGTCCAATCTAATTGGAGTCCAGTCCAAACCTGTCAGAGTCCAATCCAGTTGGTTAAACCAGTCCAATTAGTTAAGTTAAACAACACAAGTTGAGAGATTTTAACTTGATTTAGATGATTCAGAATTGATTTGTGATCGATCCTCGATGCATTTTAATTTCTTTAATTTAGATGTGACTTGAAAATAATTTTCGAAATCTGGTGCAAGTGCATCTCATCTGTCTTTTTAGATATTTTTAACGAGTTTAAGACGATTAATTTCCCTAAATTCGGGATAAAATAATATTTAACCAAGGGTTGAGACGGGCGATTTTTAATAAATGGCCGATAAGTAGGCCTTTTTATCTTTGATGCAAATCATTTATTCTTCTCTGTCAGATTTTAGAATGGAAAAAGTCTTCTATACCTTTTTTTTTTTTTTGCCTAGACCCCTGTAAATTAATCCCTTGAGCTTCAGAAGAATAAGGGTCTGGTTTTCTCCCTAAAAATTTTAGACTTTTCTTCCCACAATTAGTGCACAATTCATAGTGAGAACTCTATAAGAACTCCGCAAGATAATTCTCATATCCTTAGTCTACTCGCATGGTGGATCCATCACAATGTCATACCGAATCGTCTACGCACGCTCTAACTTGAGATAATCCAATATTGCTATTCTAAAATAGATTAGGAGAGTCTAGATACCTAGTCGTATAAGCAAGCTCCATCTTGAGAAAATTTTAAATTACTATTCTAGAATAGGTTAGGAGAGTCTTGATCGTCTCCCCTACCCCCTACCATATCTCGGTTAAAAATCTAAAAGCTACAAAAGTAGTTAGTAAAAATGATTCTTATTAAAGTACAAGAGTCATGTCATAGACCGAGATTTGGATTGCCTCTTGTAGAGTCCGGTCGAACTATGATAGTATTGACTTTCGTTTGCCCAATTGGTTGACCCGCTGTTGAATTCAAACCAAATTAGGTCTAATTAGTCATTGTCTTTTTATTACTTGTTTTGGGATAAGATCCAGAAAATCACAATAAAAAAACAATTTAGAGACCAATTAGGGTACGGCGGGTGCCTTACCCCTTTTCGCTGTACAACTTAATCACCAAATACGAATCTCCAGTTTTTTAGTCAAATTAGGGTTTTCTTATTTACCCTCGTTAATTACTGAATTAACCCTAAAAGTAAGATGGCGAATCAAGTTAGACCTTCTCGGGTCTTACTTTTTAGAGTTGTTCGCTACGATGGCAACTCCGCTGGGAACTAAATAAGAGGACTAGACTCATGGAAAAATTGTTTCGTGATTTCCTTTATCCTCCCATGTGTGTTCGAATTTTTTATGGGTTTATGTGCATATTCGTAATAACATGTTTGTCTTTTTTTATGACTCACGCGTGCACATGTGTTCCAGCCCACCCAATCGAGGGCAATGGTTCAAACCTCGGACTTCATAGTTGCGAGGCAATTTTGACTGTACCATCACATCCAAGTCCTAGTACCGAGACCTCTTGGAATCTCGATATATTATGTGATTTTTGTACACATACCAATGACTATCCATTATTAAATCCAAGACTTACGGATGCATGGTATATCGTACAAGTGAAGCCGAGGGAGTAACCTTACACGCGGAGCCAGGGAAAACACACACCCTAACCATTTCCATGGTCTACCCTTTGGTGGAAATACCTGCCAGTTATATGGAGATCGTATGGGAAATTGGCCGGTATCCACAGGACGGCCGGTATTCTCGATAAAGGGTAGGGCGCGGGAAAGGTATAACTAATCAACTGGCCGGTTTACCAATTAGGTAAACCGGACAGTTAGTCACCAGACACCATTTTTGCAAAGCTAAATCGGTCCATTTTACCTTCTGAAATAACTAAAAAACTCCATCACTGATAAACTGGACGGTAAACCCAATTTCTCTTGCGACCCCCCTAAAAAAACCCAAAAAATAAACTTCTAGTCAACTGACCAATATACCCAAGGGGTTTACCGTCGGAACCCATATATTTTGCAGGTATAAGTTGGCCGATCGTATGTGTTGATATTGTTGTTTTAAATTCTTGCATTTTATCCTATACAATTAAGGGTATGAAACTCTGCTATTAGGACACATTCGGAAAACTCAAGCGAACCCCAATGGTCGAAGAATTTCCAAAGCTCAATGACCTTGTTCGGATCCTAATTAAGGTGGAAAAGGATTCCCAAGCCAACTTCGCCGCCCTAGCAGCGCAACATGTGAAGAGTACCATGGACGTAAAATTGCTCATGAAGAAGGATCAAAACAGAGAACCTGATAAAGAACTTAGGGTAAAGGAGGAAGAGAAGAAGAGGAGAGATCCCAAACTGGAAGACGATGGACAATATAAGGGAATACAATTGTCTTGGAATGGAAAGGAAAGTTGACAGCACTTGAGTCACATTTTGCTAGAATAAGGAGGGTTAATGACCCAATGGACCTCAGTACCCTTACCTTAAGCCCGGAAGATAGACTCTCACCAAAGTTAAAGATGGATTTGGACAAGCTCGACAGGACAACAAATCCCCGAATTCATCTGAAGATGTACATGCTCGTGTTAACTCCTCGTGGATTAACGAAAATTTGATGCAACTCTTTCACCAGGCACTGACGGGAGCTGCCACTCGATGGTTCTCACCCTCGGCAATTCCAGAGTGCAATATTGGAAGATATAGTACGAGAATTTCTTAATCAGTATCAGTACAGCACCAAATTGGACATCAACCGACGAGACTTAGAAACTACCAAACAAGAACCTAAAGAGTGAGACTCAACCTTAATAATGCAATGGAGGAAGGAAAAAAAAAAACCACTTTGATGGTTGACCATCCTTCGGAAGAAGAACAGGTTAACAAAGTAAGGAACACCTTACTACCAATGTATCATGAATACATTTTCGAGCACTATTACACTTCCTTCAAAACACTAATGGGAGACCATATCCCCAGAGGCTAAAACAGGAGGATACTGAGTCCGTGCGAGGAATGCCAATGCTCAGTCAAAGAGGTGATCTGGTTGTCCATCCATTGCGGGTGGACGGACCATATCAAATTTCTTTTTTAATTTTTACCATTGTCCACCCATTATGGGGCTAACATCCGCACCAAAGGCAAATCACCGTCCGCCCCATCATGGGACTAATGTCTCCTACATAATGGGGAGGACAATGAATTTTGCTAACAAAAGAAAATCTAGGCCACCCTCGTCCATAACGTTAACAGCCAGATCACTGCTGGCAATATAGCTAAGTTATCAACGTTGTCATTTTATACACACATATATACATATTTTTATACGTATATAAGCAGAAATACATAAACATATATAGGAGCCCATTCCCACCCAACGCTGGGATGGACTCCTTCATCCCACCCATTTGGGACCGTCCATCACGGCCAGATGTACGATCCTAGACCATATTATTAGAAAAGCAACAAGCAGGGCACCATATATAGTCTAGGGCACTATTTACTTTTACTAAAACGCCTATTTGTTATTTTTTTTAAAGAATGAAATGTCGGGCACGTGTCATTGAAAATGTAGATACATAATGCGCCACATGACATGGCGCACTTGGATTTAATATTTTTCATGCTTTTGCTTGGTTTTATTCCATATCTTTTTTGCGTCCTTGCTATTGCTTTATGGTTCCAACTTTCATTCACAAATTCATGTAGTGAAGTTGAAAAAGAAAATACATCCAACTTCATCACAATGTGATTTTATGCAACTCTGCACAACAACACCCAAAACTACAACCACCACAACCTCCATTCACCCTCAACATCAACACTGCCGCATTTGGTCCCCCGCCCTCAAACCTATAACCGTAACTACCGCCACCACTGTAATAAACGGTGAAGTTTACAACAGTGCCCCCCCTCCCTAATTTGCCTCAATCCTCCGGCTCATAAAATCCCTCCAAAGCATTTTAATCAAAATATCCGACAACGAGAAAACATAAATGAAACTTTAATTTTGGTCAGTCTATCCACAATGGATGGAAGGCCATATAGGCAATCAGCTTAAGTTGCCGGCGCTTACCGTAAATCACCTCTCTCTCTCTCTCTCTCTCTCTCTCTCTCTCTCTATATATATATATATATATATACACGCGCACACGCGCACACGCACGCACACAAATTTTTATATATGCAAGCTCTAATCCACACCAGCGGTGGGAAAGTCTATTTTGCCCAAAAAATACACCTAAAGTCGTTAGTGTTTTTCCCCTAAAATACCCTTTGAAATAGAAAGTATATAACCTCTAAAAAGAATAGTGGTTAGACACAATCCATAAGGACAATGAAAACATGAAGAAAAATAGTTCAAGATGGGCAATTCTTGAGAGTTGACAAACTAATTTTCTCCTCATTTCTAATGCACACAACAATCTCATTCTCATCTTGAAAACAAAATCTAAAATCTCCATTGAAATCAAAATCCCATCGCCAAACCCATTTACATAACAATTGCACCAACATCAGCCAGCCAGCCAATAAAAATCTAGGTCAAAACTGAAAAATAATGAAAGCAATTAATGTTTCACATTGTTAAGAGTGGTTATTCAAAAACATTGTAATAGATCTGATAACAAAAAAGGGCAATTACACTAATTTCCTCGACATTCCTTCTATCTCCCCTTTTCATCAAGACCCAACCACTAAATCGCCTTCCTCTTTTCTCGATAGCACCCACCGCAACCCACTACCAAAACCAGTACAACAACACCACCACCACCACCATCCCTTCACACTTCTTCAACTTCAACACACACATGCACTGTCACAGAGGGTGAAAGAGGCGACTGCGTCGAGCCGGGGCTTTGGTGGCAGGGACCATTATTCCAATTTAAGTACCAGCAAACAAACATTGAC
Organism: Escallonia herrerae; assembly: GCA_033070095.1. Taxonomy (NCBI): domain Eukaryota; kingdom Viridiplantae; phylum Streptophyta; class Magnoliopsida; order Escalloniales; family Escalloniaceae; genus Escallonia; species Escallonia herrerae. Next base: position 36,773 of record JAVXUP010001418.1, on the reverse strand, counting down.
CCATTCTTAAAAGCAACCCACTCACTCTAACAGGCTTCCCTATCACCTCCTTCGTACCTCCCCTCTTCAATTTGGTAGAGTGTTGAAAATTACAACATGAAATACTCAAGGACTGATTACACCTATGTACCAAAAGAAGGGACTGTGGTGGGGTTAGGCGAAGGAGGGAGCTGCAATGGGGTGGGTAAGGGAGGGGACAATTGATAGGGTGGGGTAAGGGAGTGGGCTGCGGCGCGATGGGTAGAAGAAAGTCTTGGCAGCTACGATTTGGAGGTAATTAAGGTTTGTCATCCTAATTTCAGCTGAAATTGGAAAGAGAAACCTAATTTGTTTTGCAATTAGGAATTTAATCCCAATTTAGAAGATTAAGGACTTCATCTCGTGTGCAGCATATACCATGTATATACAGTATAAGGGTAGTATTAACATTCAAAAAATAAGTATTGATGACATCAGCAAAAAAGTATACTTTTTTAACGGATTCCTGACAGATGGCCACAGTTATTACCTATGAAGCACTGGTGCGGCACTTAGGGTGAAGCACTTGCACCGGATACACGTCGGGTGCGGGTGCGGGTGCGGCACCGGTGCATGTCAGGTGCGTGTCCAGCAATTTTTTTTAATTCTTAAATCCCGGGTGCGGAACGGGTGCATATCGGCTCAGATCTGTCACCACCGGCGACCATCGGGAACTCCAGCCACCACCGGCGACCTTCGGGAACTCCGGCGACCACCGAAAATCTGAGAGGAGACGCTGGAGAGAAAAAGTAGAAGAAGAAGGAGGAGGAGGAGGAGACTTACCGGCGATCCACTGCGGCGTCCCTGTGCGCCGAGTCCGGGCGAGCTCCACGCCTGCTTGTCGATGTTCTGTTCCGATGGGTTAATATTCTTATCTTTGGACTTTTGACTTTTGATGACTTATTGACATTGTTTTGTTATATTATTTAAGGACCCCAAATTATTAAGTTATTATATAAACTAACCCCAGTATTTCAAAAAAAATAGAAGTGATACCACATAAAATTTTGATTATGTTCAGTTCTACAATTTTAATATTTATAAAACAACCCATTAAACTTAACAAATTCTTACTAATTTGGTTGAAAGGTTTAAAATTTACAAAATAACCCATTAAACTTAAAAACTCAGTATTTTGGTTGGAATACAAATATCTTTTCACGTATATCAAACACATATATTATGATTATTAAGATTTAAATTATTTAAAAATTAAACATTAAGTATAGATAATTAGAAAAATATTTATAAAACATGACGTATCCCCGCCGCACCCATATCCTTAAATTTTAAAAATGTCGTATCCGCGTATCCGCACCCGCGTCGTATCTGCACCCGCACCCGTGTCCGTGCTTCTTAAGTTATTACCTTTTCAACGTTTGTCGTCAAGGTCTCTTTTTTTTTATAACTTAAGTGTCCTTGATGTAATTTCACTCTAATTTCAGGGACATCAGTGTAATTAACCCTAGAAAAAACCACATCTCCAATTCATGGCGTTGGATGATAGGGCTTGAATGAAGGGTAGATGCGGTGGCAGTAGTATGAGTGAAGGGGCACATGCCGTGGCGTCAGCATGGGCGATAGGCGAATGCCGCGGCGACGGTATAGGCTAAGTACATACGTTGCGAAGGGCAGATGCGGCGACGGCAGTATGCGCCGAGGGCAGATGCCGAGCGACACCAGCAGCATTTGCATTGGGCAGATGCTGCGACCACAGCTTGGAAGAAGGATGGCGGCAGCTTCGGAGTCGGCATAGTCAGTAAGCATTGCGACGGGGCATCCGTCAGCGGTAGGCATCGTCTGTAGATTGATTAAAGATAGAAAGAGCACAAACTGGTAGAGTACAAAGACAGAGGGGGTAGGTTAAACAGATAAAGAAAAGGGGCATAATTGGAATAATCTTTGACCGCCCCTAAGATGGGCGGTCAGGCTAAAAATTGTTAAAAGAAAAAAAAACTCACTGAGATTTGCATTGGATAAATAAGAAAAATTCAGCGCTAACTGTGGATCAGCCTCCAATATGTGTGTGTGGGCGCGCGCGCCCCTATATATGTGTATGTATATATGTGTTTATACATGTGTGTGTATGTATATATACACCCAGAAATATATATGTTTATGTATGTTAATACATTATCTACATACACTTATGTGTATATCTATTCACATATATACATATTTACAAAATATTATACGCAGAACATATAAGTATATACATGTGTGTGTGTGTGTGTCTGTGTCTGTGTCTGGGGGCGCGCTCGCTCATGTAAGTTTTCACCCCCTTTTGTCACAAATAAAGAAACTGGATTAGCATATAAACAGTCTCCAAAAAGTATTGCGAAACAAATAGTGGATAGATTTGAGTATCCCGAAAGCATTTAATTCAATTGTCTAATATGACTATATTCACACACCAAGGTCCCAAACACTCGCGCATACATAAATTTTCTACTCTGTTAGATTCTTGAATACTATATCTAGTAGATAAATCATGGAAACAATAGTATATGGTAATCCCCATCAGGCTTTGAGATCGTTGTAATTAGATCGGTAAGGTCACACGTTAAAGAAAGATAGATACCAAAAGGGAAAAAAAAACCGCTTTAATTTGAAGCAAAAGGAATACATGTCACACATAAGCAATTTTTTACCATCTATAACTTGTTCTCACCCCCTCTTCATTTTCCTCTCGTTTCTCTTTTTATTCACTCTATTCTTTTGTCTACTCATATGCCAACATTTAATTTAGTTTATTGTGTTAGAGTGACAAACTAAACGTATGTCAATATGGAGGTGTAACTTTTTTAGTAAAAGAGCAAGATGGACATTTCTTTTGGGCTTAATAAGGGATAGGAGGCCAGAATGGGCATTTATAAGGTATTTACGGTGACAACAGCAAATTGAACTGGTCAACGACCTCAGCGGACATCTATGAACCCAAATATTGAATCAGAAGGGAGGACAGTAAGTAGAGAAATTAGAAGGGAGCTCATTTGTTTTAAGACAAATCTCGAGGGAGGTCAGTGTGATTAATACTGAACCTGAATTCTTTGGTTCTTTATTTTTCTTCCGAGCCGCGTATAACACTGTCCAATCCTTTTTACTTCCTACTCTCAAAAGTCATAAATGCCCCTTCTTCAGTATCCTTGCTGTTCATTTCAGAAGCAACTGCATATCAGACAATATTCAACAGCATTTGACAGGATACCTGGTATCCAACTTAGAGGTTTGCTAACACAGATTCATACCTTGTTCTCTAGTCAAGAAGTTTAGCAAAATTACTAAATCCTGAACTGCATGAGAGTTGAAACGGTCAAGAGAATGCATCAGTTCCATCCAGTCCAGTATGCCAATCTTGTTCCCGCTATTCCCTGCACCAGAGGCACAAATTCGTTAAGCTCGTAAAGCGAACTCCAAAAGTCACTTTGTAGAGATAAAAGTTTGTCAACAAATTAAACCTGTACCACCTCAATTTCATCAAGCAGAGCCCAAATACCAGCTGTTTCCATATGAAAAAGTACATTATGACTCGAAGAAAATAGACGAAACTCCAAAAAAAGGAAGTAGAGATGAGTAAAACAGAAATTTTAAGAGAATAACTCTGACCTTCTTCGTCAATATGGCACGCAGCTTGTTATGCCATGTCAACAGCAGCTGCAGTTGTTGAGCGATTAGATTTCAACAACACGCACAATACAATATGTTATCACTAATAATGCTTGCAACAATGGAGAATTAGAAATTATCATCCGGTGTAAACCCCCTCTGTAGCATTTCATCATGGAATCGAAAAGCCTCCTTTAAATTGTCCTGGGTGACGTATCCGTTTATCAACGACGTATATGTGGATCTGCCAGGATCCACACCCCTTTCAACCATCTTCCTGTATATCATATTAGCATCTTGCATTCTACCTTGTCTACAGAACCCATCTAGAATGACATTGTACGTAATTACATCGGGTGATAGCCCTTGATTTTCCATTCTTTTAACCAAGGCAAAAGCTTTGTCCAAATTTTCCTCCTTTATGAATCCATGTATCAGAGAGTTATACGTAATGCTATCAGGTAGTATCCCTTTTAAAGTCATCGTGTTCAGAAGTTCATCTGCCTCTGCTGGAACTCCTGACCTGCAATAGCCCTTTATGACAGTGTTCCAAGTCACCACAGTAGGATCAATACCTTTTTCAACCATCTCATCCCAAACTCTTAGTGCATCAGAGACACACCCCTTACTACAAAATCCATTAATTAGAATGCTGTATGTAATGTGATTAGGAGATATCCTTCTACTAACCATATCACTCCATAAGTCATGAGCTCTCTCCATTTCACCTTCCTTGCAGAACCCATCAATCAACGAATTGTATGTTACAACATCTGGCTTGAGATTTCTCTGAAGCATCGTCTCAAACAGTAATAGTGCTTTACTCATATCTCTATCTTTACAATGTCCATCTATAAGAGTTGTGAAAGTGTAAAAATCAGGAAGTAGACCCCTTTCCACCATCTCATTAAAAAGCTTATTAGCCTCATCGAGCATCTTCTCTTTGCACAAACCATTCAAAATGGTATTGTAAGTAACTAAGTCCATAAGGCAACCCTGCTCCACCATTTCATCACGCATCCTCATAGCCTCGGACATAATACCTTGCCTACAAAATCCACCAATAAGGATGGTGTAAATGACATTGTCCGGTACCAAGCCAAAACCTTTCATATTCGCAAAATACGACAATGCACGATCAAGAAGTCCATTCCTCGAAAAAACCCCAATAAGCGAGCTGTAACTGACCAAATCTGGAACAAGATTTCTGCACAACATTTCATTAAAAATAAATTCAGCTTCCACCACATTATCATTCCTAGAACACTCAACAAGCAACGTATTATACGTTGTAGTATCAGGACTAACCCGAATACGAGTCATCTCATCCAAAATCTCCTTGGCTAGTTCATATTCTCCAACCTTACAAGTACCATTTATAATAGCATTGTAGGTGAAAAGACATGGTCTTAACCCCTTAGCAGATATAGAATTTATCAACTCAAATGCTTCCTTGAGAAACCCCTCACGGGAATACCCATTAATTAAAGTATTATAGGTTACAATATCCGGATAAACCCCCTTCTCTTCCATTTCTGACAAAAACGACTTTGAATCTCCAACTCTCCGCTCTTTACAAAGTGCATTAACCATTATATTCAGTGTATACACGTTGACTATCACGCCGCTTCTAACAACCTCCCCATACACTTCCCACGCCAAATCAACCCACGCAACCTTCACAAGCCCTCCAAGAAGACTATTACAAGCATTAACCGAAACGCAAAACCCCCTACTCTTTGCCACCCGAAACGCCTCCACTCCTTCCCTTAACTTCCTAGCTTGCACATAAGTCCTAACCAGCAAATCAAAGACAAGTAAATTCGACCCGCACTTTGAATAACTCGAAACCAACGAATCCACAACCTCAGCACACACAACGCCGCTTTTCCTAATTATTCTAAGAATCAACGCCTGCGCATCAGCCAATCTCCTGCTCCTAACTAGTATGTGAATCGCCGTGCTTAGTGACAATGATGTATGCTTGAACTTTGGATAGTTATGTGCAATACAATCAATAAATTGCCCACCCAATTGCAAATTATCGCGACAACTGTAAATAACTTCGACATAGACTGATGGGTGTAAATGAATTAGGTGATTTCTGGAAGACCTGAGCTTACCTTGCTTTAAACTGAACATGATTTTCTCGACAATTAATGTTTGTGCAATATGGGTTGATGGGTTTGAGGGCTCGTTTGACAGAGGTTCTAGGGTTTGAGCAGTTCTGAAGGCATTGGTGGGATAAGGTTCTGGAAAAGCTGAAGGCACTGGTGTTGTTCTGAGAGTGGGTTTCCCGGGAACTAGGCGTCGAGTTGCCATTGAGGAGCAGCTGCAGTGAAATTTGATTACCCTTCCGAATGTTTCGTTCAATAGGGCTAACCAATACAAACAGCCAAGGACGTGTTGTACTAAGAACATACTAGTTCGAACTTTCTTACCCAAACCTTGACCCCTACAAATTCGCTACGTTTTGTTTCGATTCCTTCAAACTGCGGACAGTGGCTGAAAATGTTCATAAAAATGCCGATCAGCCTGGCACATGATATGAGGAGAATTTTAGGACGTGTACGTTTACAGTTTAATTTCGTGTATTTGAATTGTGTTTTTATTTTAAATATTTTCATATTTAATCAAAAAAATATGATTGTATATTTTTATTATTTTTTTATACCTCTTTTTTCAGGTTGTTTCGTATGTTTACATTTTTATTTTCGCTTTCACTACTGTTACGGCCATTTTTTTCCACTTTTATCCTTATTCCAAAATGGACATCTCGCCCCACCTGTCCATCTTCTCTACCATTTCAACACTTGCCATATCTCCCTAATTCGGTTGTTCTTCTTCATCCACATGTTAAAGAAGAGAATAAGATGAAAGTGCTCGTCGTGGATTCCGGCGAGATCTCGGCCATCTGTCACTGCTTCGGTAATCTCACCATGGATTCCGGCGAGATTACTTCGGCAATCTCGATCAGAGCAGAACCGACGTGCCTTTCCTGCGACGGCTGTCCAACACCGAGGTGCCCTTCTTGCGGCGGCTGCCTATTGCGACGTGCATAGAGTTGAAGCTCCTCTTCGGCCTCGCGGCGCCCACCACGGCGGTGTACTTGCTCAACTACGTCATGTCTATGTTCACCCAGATCTTCTCCGGCCACCTTGGCAACCTTGAGCTCGCTGTCGCCTCCCTAGGAAACAACGGCATTTAGACCTTCGCCTTCGATATCATGGTATTTCTTTCTCTTTTTCCTTCTTTTTTCCATCACCCTTAACATGGATTCCAGCGAGATTGGCCAGCGATTTTGCCAACCCCATCAGAGAAGAACCTCGTAGCTTCCGATGCAGATCTCCTTCGGCCATCTGTCACTGCTTCGGCAATCTCGCCATGGATTCCGGCGAGATCTCCTTCGTCTGGATTCCGATGAGATCTCCTTTCAGATGGGAGTTGATCGTGTTGTATGTGGATGAAGAAAGAGTATAAGGAGAGAGAGAGAGAGAGAGAGAGAGAGAGAGAGCTAGGATGCAGCATAGTGGAACGGGCATGGCAAAATTGTGGAGACAGGATCTTACAAGAGAATACAAATCGTGAAAAGGGTGAAAACACCCTTTGGATGTTTTCACCTTTTTTGCTACTGTTTCGATATTTTACTCAAAACGAATACGGAAAAAGAAAAAGTACGTAAAAAAAAACATATTTTTCATCATCATTACAAAAACGAAAACAAAATTTTGCAAACGTACATGCCCTTAGGTGTCTTATGGGTAAATTACACATGACACCCCTGAAATTTACCCTAAATTATACGTGAACCTCCATATCTTTTTTAATTACACTCCACCCCCTAACTCTAAATTTTTCTGACTGTATTAACAGTTTAAAACAAAAAGACATTTTTGCCCTCGCGAATTTTATTGGTCATTTTTTCCCTCTTCCTCTCCCTCTATCTACCACATCTTGAACCCTTGACCTTGGGGCTGGAGCAAAAATATGTAACCCACCAAGGAGGAAGGTATCCGGTTTGTTAGATCTATGGTGGTTGGTGGTTATGGGTATGATGGAATGGTCGTGGGTGGGCTGGATTTAGATATTGATGGGCCGGTGGTGGTGGGTCGTGGTGGGTCGTGGTGGGGCAGTGTGGTGGCCATTGGTGGGTCTGTTGACTCGAGACCGGATGCATGGGTGGCCCTTGAGTTTTGTGATTGGTGGTCGTTGGCGATTGTGGGTGTGTCGGGATGGCCGTGGGTGGTGGTGGACAGCCCGAATTTATATGTGGGTGTGCCGGCGGTGATGGATCTCAGCGAGACAGTGTGGTCTCCACTACCCTTCTCTCTCTCTCACACACACACATACACACATAGAGGGGTGTTGCTGGGTGGTGGGTCATAATGGTTTGCGGTGGTGACATGTCAATAGGTGTTGGTGGGTATCGTTTGGTGGCTACAAGATGTTGTCGGGTGGTGGGTTGCGGTGGTGGCCTGTCAGTAGGTGGTGGCACGTAAGTGGTGGCACGGGGGCTGTGTGATGGGCGTTGGTGTGGCTGTTGGTGGGTCGCAACTGGTGGCCGGAGGGTGTTGTCACTAGGCTTGGTGGCCTTAGTGCTAGTTCTAGTGTAATTGACTGTGTTAGCAGCAATTGGTGTTGCTGGGAATTGTTGTAGGAATTATTGGTTATGCAACATGTAATGTTTAGTTGTACAATTTAAATTCTTGAATGTTTACCCACCCAAAGAGATAAGCTTGATTTTGACTCAACAAAGGGAGGGTAGTTTAGGGATGAAAAAACAAAAGGTAAGGTGTCAGAGAATCTCTAAACGGGGTTAGGTCCCCGTCAAATTTGTGTAGCTCCATAAAATGCGGATACAAACCTCAGGGAGGGGAATGTATTTAAAAAAGATAGGGGGTCCGTGTGTAATTAAGGGTAAATCTCAAGGGTGTCGTGTGTAATTTACCCTAACCAAATTAATCAAGGTTAGCTATCCAAGTTGAATTTTTCGCTTTTGTAAGCAATGTACACCATGCTAAAATTGTTTTTGCAACTATTTATAGCCGCAATAGGATAAAGAATTTACGGCTTCTAACTTCTGTAAGCCGTATACAGCATGTTGAAGTTCTTCGTCCAACTATTTAAAGCTGACTTTGCAACTTTGACATAACGATTTTAGCGTTAATTATTACTAGTTTTGATTCGTTCGTTGCATACGGGAACTAGGGCACTTTGAAAACTTAAAATCATCAAAATAATACAAAAATCATATCGAGCCTAACAAATAAGGACCTTTTCAAAAAGGTGTTAGCATAGAAAACAAAATTTAGCATACTACTGTAAACATATAAAATCACTTAAGGTATCAAAATGATGAAAAAAAAAACAATCAAACGTATAAAACCAAATACAATATGAAAAATATTGAAAGTTCAAATAAATTCCAAAAAAAGACCAATGCAATGCTCTCGCATTTTGATGAAACTATTAGCAACCGACAAAAGGATCCACTTTCGTTTTTTGAAGCAAATGATATTATAAAAATATAAGAAATTGTTATATATGATTGACTATCCAACTTTAAGATAAAAATTTTACCAAAACAACATTCTTTTTTTCACATAAGGATGAATCAATCCCTCTCTTTACATATACTCAATAAAGGGTGAAGTATAATAACGAAAATATGAAGGAGTGAAGGTTCAAAAAGAGCATGTATATACATATATATACATATAAATATATATATATATATAATAAGAAAAAGAAGGAGGAGAGATTTTTATGTTCCTCATATGTTGGTAATCCATGCTAGTAAATGGTGATTAACATAGGTGATTGGAGAGTTTTTTTTAGTGTAAATTTTTAGATTGTTACTATAAATATGTAAGCAGTAGGGTTTAAAAGGAGAGAGATTTAATTTAATTAGAATCTAATCTAATTATATATCGAAAAAGAAAAAAAATAACGAATTAAAAGGAACCCAAAAATGATTAATATTAAAAATACATGTACAAAGCAAAAATGTAATAAATAGGCTATCATATCCACCAAGGATGATACAAAAGAGAGTCTCAAAATAAAGAAAGGGAGAAATTTAAGGAGAAAATTATGAAAAAATTAAACTGATGAGAAAAAATTAAAGTCAAAGTAAGGATATAATTTAGGGAAGGAAATCATATATCCCAAGTTACATATGGATAGAGATGTGAATGTGTGGGAGTTTGTGAGAGAGATTGAAAAATGATAAAAGCTTAAAACATGTGACAAAAAGGAGTAAAATAATTGATAATAAATTAAATATTTGTTTTAATTCACGTGAGTGTCCACCTAAGAGGTGAAGTGATCATTTTATCTCAACTTCGGCTTATATATATATATATATATATATATATATATATATATATATAGCCTTATAAATTCTAAATCTTCTCTTCGTGTGTTCGGTGGTCTTTTTCGTACTTCACAAAAATGTGTTATTTTCTTGTTGTCCACTCACATGTGAACCCTCTCACTAAGGAGCTCTATAGATACCTATTTTTGTAGATTTTATTTTATCTTTTAGTTCAGTCCAATTCAAATATATCAATTAGTATACCTATGTAGACTTTATTCCATTTTGATTAGTCTATTTCCATAGACTTTATTTTCATATTTATTTAGTTTGCTCTAGTCCATTCAATTCCAATCTAGTCAACTTATTTATGTTGAGATTAACCTAGGCCAGAGTCTAGTAATTATGGTTTACTAACTTGATTAGATCGAACTGGATTGGACTAGAAAATAAGAGAATAAGAGTGTTAAGAAATAGGGTATCTACAACTGGGTTCTATTATGGGCCATCTAACATGCCCAGTTCTAAAGAACGGAAGAGGCTTTGTAATGGGAGTAATTCGCACCATATGTTTGGAATTGAGGAATGAAGTGCATTTTTCTCTACTATAAAGGGAATTTTATTTCTCTGTATAATATATACTACTTATAAAGCTAACAGAAGAGTTGACATAATAAGCATCCTGATCTTACGCTCTAAGCCTTCATTCAATATGATACCAAGAAAGTAGTTCGTAGTGTACGTGTATGAGCCACAAATGATACAGTCCAAGTCGGTTGTCAAGTACTCAATGGTGAGATATATAAAGAATGGAGCACGAGCAGAGACCAAGGCTTTTCAAAAAAAGCCTGAGGAGTGGCAATGTTTTGAAGGCAAGGGCTGAGGCAAATATGGTCTAACAGTCTGATAATCTAAGCTAAGGTTGGGTTGTCACGGTCCAAACTAAGGTATTGAGTCAGAATCCCAATCCAAGAGCTTTCTCTCTCTAGAATCTTTGGTTGTGAAATTAAACCGAGCTTTTATGAATGAGTTCAATTGTTTAGAATGAAATCCAAAGTCCATTACTCGTGGCACCCTTGGGAGTAACACTTTGCTGGGGGAGGCATAAATAGCAGTGCTCCTTGGACTTCCGGATCCCATATGCATGTCATGCACAGCTTCGCTCTATTTGTTTGGAGACTGACTCACACAAAAAAAGGAGTGGGGCAGAGAACGTGTTTGATCTAGCTATCATCGAAAGCTCTCACTGAGTCCCACTGGGGGCGTCAAATGATGTAGAAAACCTGGCAGTGGTCGGGAGGGTCCAATACTCAACTTGCAAGTAGACTAGGCCCAATGCTCTCCAAAGACTTTCTTCCAACTCGGAGTGACCCAGGAGGTCATGATCTTAGAAGGTTGATGACCACTGATAGCGTGAGTGCGACGGGGTCACAACTCAGGCATCCATTGTGTCACGTGAGTCGTCCCAGGCAAAAAAAATGTCTAGAAAAATATACCTATCCCGCTACGAAGAATCTTCATGCCCAATCAATTTAGGCAAAATCCCTCAGGACGATGCACGCTACAAAGAGAGTCGAAGCATGTTCCGTGTTGAAGGTGAAGTGCGCATGGTGTAGTGAAAAATGGACCACGCCAAGGGAGTGGTCATGTGATAGGGTACTAGGGGGCACGATTGCATGAGTAGCACGATATTCAGGCGCATTGGGATGTGTGTGGTGTCAAGGGCAAGCTACGTAAGACCTCGAATAACCTATACCCAACTATTTCATGTGTTTAGGCTATCTTAGTAGTTTTAGTAAATTTTTGGGGTACTTTGAAATCATTAATATATCCTTAGAGGTCTTTTGAGTTATTTATCAAGTTTAAAGAAATAATGACTACTTAGTTTGTGTTTTGTCGATAAAGTGAGCTTGGTCTCTCAGAGAGATGGAAGAAAGAGAAACCTAAGGCTTTGAGGAGTTCACCATTCTTACCGTAATTGGTAAGTAATCCTAAGCCCAATTTTATTATGAGGAGGATTTGAATCAATTTACAATTTGAATTTATATAGCTACCCTTTCTTCGTGGCATAACATCATATTATAAAGGATAGATCTCTCCCTTTTTCTCTTCAAAATATGCTACGAAAAGCTTTCGATTCAAAATGATTAAATGAAGGGCTGACACAATTAAAGGGGACACATGCAGAACCAAATGCATACTATCTCATTCCCATCTTGTAGCATACCATAGATAAGAAGTAAAAACTTATACCATTAGATGGATAATGATTGATTACTAACAGATCTTATAATATAGGTGAATTAATTTGATTCTCTAGGTTTTTCATTTATTAAAGGTTTACACAATTTTAAGAAGATTATTGTCTAAATTGAGGTACGAGTTTCACAAAAATATTTCCAAAAGCTGATATTAAGTTCAGCATATGTGCTATGCGTGTAGCTTATCATTGTTGTTCACAATTCTTATTTTTCATCTTTTTTGTCTCTTATATCCTTGCAACTTCTTTTAGACACAACCTCATACAACTTCGTTCTCTATGATTGGACTTGCAATGTTTTGAATTTTTCTCCTTTTTGTTTCAAGCCCATTATTAAGTATACCTTGAAGTCGTTTGAAATAGCCATCTTTCTCCCTCTGAATCACTTATAAAGTTTGATACTTTGTTGCATATGACTATTATGCCTTTAAAGTACGATGCCCATTGAACCTTTTTTAAAGTGAACTAATATTAGAACTTTCATGTGCTTAGGTAAAATGATGCCATGATATAATACAACAACTGTTACTAGTATGCAAACTTTAAACTCAGAACCTTCGTGTACTTAGGTTAACGTGCCTTGCACTCGCATATTACGAGGTTGTTTTATATTTTATTATTAGCTCTATTAGTCGAATATGTTCCTTAAAGTTTGATTTGATTTTTGTTAGGTCAATATCCCCTTACGAGAATATTTGTTGTGCTAATATTATTTATCATCTTTGCACCTTCAATTTTGGTTCTTTATGTCCCCCCTTTTACCTACATTTCAGGTAATTAAGCATTTATGGTTTAGAAAGAGGTTAATAGCTATAGAAAAGCTTGGATTTTTTTACTTTAACTTGGGGATTTTATTTTGACATTGGAGAATTTGAAGATTTGTAATTAGTTCATGAATTTTAGTTGAATTTGGATTACATTGTAGAGTTCTAGCTCTTAGAGGTTATGTCTGCAAATATGTTGGTATTACATTTCTCGTAAGCATGAATATTTTAGAGTTAATATGTGAATGTTTGCCTCCAGGTCGGATGCGTGCAAAATTGGTATCACAGCCTAAGCTTGAAATTGTGTGAAGTCTTAAATATGAGCTTTCAATAATTTGTGATAAATTGTTTGACATTTGAGATATAGCATAGAAACAAGTCTAGATTTTATGGTCTTTTGTTTGAAGTATTAATGTTAATGTTACGATCTGATAAGTATATCCGCTATCTCTAGAAGAATTATGCATCCTGCTAGAGGTGGTAGTAGAGGCTTTTGTGGGGATAATATTTCCACCAGTAATAATATCACTAAGGTCAATCTATAAGCGACGCCCCTCTTACTGTTTTGACTGCATATATAATCAAGGCATTTCACTGCCTATACTGCCCCATGTTTGTTGGTTTCGGACAAGCCTCGTGATGTTAAGGCTTGGCCTAGCAAGTTAGAGAACCAATTTAAGCTTTTGAACATCACTGATTGTCATAGAGTGGACTTGGTGATATACTAGTTAGAGAATGAGGTTAACCAATTGCGTAAAATGGTCGAGAGAACTTTGACTACTGAGGAGGAGACTTTGAATTGGGCATGTTTTTAAGAGATATTTCTTGTCAAATACTTCCCTAGAAATATGAAAGATAATATCACAGAAGAAGTTCTAAAGCTGGAGCAAAGAGATGGCGTAATGTTAAGGACTACGAGACTAGATTTTTCGTATTGTCGAGGTTTGCAAGACATACAATAGATATTGAGGAAGGCATGCAACAAGCTTCAAGAATTGACTAAGTTGCGGCATTAAGAAGTCCTTGACTACTGTGACTCTAGACACCTATGATCAAGTCTTAGACAAGGCTTAGAGGGGTGGAGAAGGTTGTTGCAAGTTTGCATGCATGCGCCAAAAAAATGGATTTGCTTGATTTCGGTTTGGGTTTATGAAGGTTAACTGTTGATGTTGATTTTGAAATAGGGTATTGCTTTAGTGGGATATGGGTTTGTAGTTGGGGCGGAAATGATGGCAATTGTTAGCAATGCTACCAACAGTAATGAGGTTACCGGTGGTGTAGTCGGGATGAATGGTCGATGGAATTCAAGAAATATGGTGGTTATAATGGTGATTGTGTCGATGGCGGTCATAATTGTACTGGGTCAACTCATTGCATAATTGGATGAAGGTAAGGAGTTAGACAAGTCCTTTTTTTGGAATTTAAAAAATATGATATATATATATATATATATATATATATATATATATATATATATATGTATATCTATATCTATATCTATACACACACACACACTGTGTGTGTGTAACATAAAATAATAATGATGTTATAAGGGAAAGGGTATTTGCGTTAAAAAATTTGCAATTCTTAACTGACATGTAGCATTTTAAAAGTTGATGGGAGCAATTAAGAATGTGTCCTAATTTCACATAACTCAAGGAGTTTATAAATTTTTCTCTTCTTTCTATAAAAAATGGAGCTCTTATTTTCACACTATAAATTTCTCTTTCATATCATTTGTTGATATATGTCTTGTAAGTCCCACATTGGTTACTCAAATAAGGTTGTAATTCGGCTCTTAGTATATAAGACATCTTGTCCCTACATTGGTTAGGGAGAGAAGATCTCTACTTTCTCCAAGTATAAGTAAGGTGTCTTGTATTGTGTTTAAGGGCAAGATAGGATAGTCCTTCTTTGAGTAGGCAAAGAAGATAGGAGAGTCCTTCTTTGAGTAGGCAAGAAAGAATGAAGAGTCATTCTTTGAGTTGGAAAACTATTGAGAGATACACGTGAGAGAGTGTTGAAAATCTGACTTGTGCAAAGTGAATTTCAGTTCTCTCATATTTCTTGTGTTTTCATATTTGGTTATCGTGTTCTATACATATTTATCTAGAGCAATTTCGTAACAAGTGGTATTAGAGCAGGTCACGGGTTCGAGTCCCCTAGGGTGTATCTGGGGAAGGGATTGTTGGCAGATCGGAGGTTGGCCCTTGTGTACTCGACCGTGTGCGCTGGCTGCTGTGCCAGGATTATAAGGAAATAAAGTTGCGCCCTTACTAAAAAGCAATTGTTTTTGGTGCAATGGTAAGCGCTTGATCCTAACAATTGGTATCAGAGATTCCAGGTTTATTTTTTAGGCAAAATTAAAATCGATTTGAGAGGATAAATATGTTGAACAACACGACTATGAAGTATGCCTGTAAACAATTCGATGGGAAGACGGATTTTGGCACATGGCAGAGCCAGTAAGGATTGGAGCAGTGCGATAGGGGATGTCGAAGCATGCATGAGGAACAAGCTCGAGGCATTTGGAGAGCGCTTGCAGCGGACTGTGGCAAGTCAGGTGGATCTTCAATAGAATAGATGACTTGGAGGTAGATAGTCAATTAACTATGTTGGAGCGGAAAGTCGATGTGTTCGCGGAGGAGCTAGATGACTTGATCAAGGAAAGGGTCCCCCATTTCACCAAGTGGGAGGTGCAATGGCGCAAGGACCTCAAGGGACAAGTCACGGAGCTCCAAGAAGAACTAGCAGCTTGTAAGAAAGAGCTAACAAGAACTATGCGGCATGGGTGTATCGCGGTGCAGCCAAGGTGAAAGAAAATGCCAGAGCCGAGATCGTACGATGGAACGAGAGAGGCGAGGCAGGTGGATAACCTCTTTTGGCACTTGGAGCGGTACTTTGAATCCCTTGACATCGATGAGGAGGAGGAGAAGGTTCAGACGGTGGTCATGTACCTTATGGATACAGCTTCCTTACGGTGGAGGTGTCCCTATACGGATGTGTGGAAGTTCAAGCTTGAACTAAAAAGGCAGCTTTATCCGGAGAGCATCGGATATGGCGACGATCAATCTTCGACGGCTGAGGCAGAAGGGGAGCATCAGCGAGTACGTGAGGGAGTACTTGACTTTGATGCTCGAGATACCCGAGATGTCCGAGAGACAGCAACTTTGCTTCTTCATTGATGGGTTGCAGCAGTGAGTTACCACAGAGTTGCGGCGAAGGAAACCTCACGACTTGGCTTCTACCATGGCGATTGTCAAGAGGTTGGAAGACTTCAAGCAACGCGAGAGGCCGAGATCTCCAAGGCACGAGTGTGCCAAAGGAGGGGGAGACAGTAGGTTGAAGAGTGACTCACCCAAGGCAACCGATGATGAGTGGAGTGGGACGAGAGACGTCACCGACATCATAAAGGGAGAAGAAGCACGAGGGAAGTCGCAAGCTGTGTGACTCTCGTGATCACAAGGCTCATGTGGGGCCTAAGAGAGGATGCTTCTACTATGCATGTCTGCATTACAGGAGGTATTGCCCGCACAAGGGAAAGATGACTGCGTTCCTCGAGAAGCACAAAGGCAGAAAGGGGGATTCTTCCAGCAACGACTGAGAGGCACGCACAGGGCATTGCAGATGGTCAATGCGTTAGTGCAGAAGTCAAAGGAAGAAGCTTCCAAAAGGAAAAAGAGCAAGAAGAGATGGGCTTACTCTACCCAAAGGTGGACGTTGCCGAGAAGACTCAAGAAGTGCTTGTGGATACCGGGGCTACCCACAACTTCAAGAGTCCTTCTTTAGGTAGGCCAAGAAAGAAGATTCCTTCATTGTGAAGGTCAAGAAAGAAGAGTCCTTTGAGTAGGAAAGATAGGAGAGTCTTTATTCAAGTAGGTCAAGAAAGAAGAGTCATTCTTTGAGTAGGAAAAAGAGGAGAGTCTTTCTTTGGGTAGGCCAAGAAAGAAGAGTCCTTCTTTGAGTAGGAAAACAGTTGAGAGTACACGTGAGAGAGCGTTGTAAATCTGACTTGTGTAAAGTGGATTTGAGTTATTTCATATTTCTTGTGTTTTCTTATTTGGTTATCGTGTTCTATATATATTTATTTAGAGCAATTTCGTAACAAGTGATATCAGAGCAGGTCACGGGTTCGAGTCCCTCAGGGTGTATCTAGGGAAGGGATTGTTAGCAGATCAGAGGTTGGCCGCGTCCATTTACTCCCTTGTGTACTCGACCATGTGCGTTGGCTTCTGTGCCAGGATTATAAGGAAATAAAATTACGCCCTTACTAAAAAGCAATTGCTTTTGGTGCAGTGGTAAGCGCTTCATCCTAACATCATTCATTGTCGCTAAAAGTGAGATAACGACAAAAACAACAACATGAGATGTGGACAAGGATATTTGAAAATAAACATTCCTTAAAAGGAAACTTCAGTTACCTTTTTTGACTAGCATGAAGATTAGCATTGACATGTCTTATGTACTTTTTTACCTTAAACATACTTATGTGTAAACAATTGGTTAATGTTAGTAAACAACAACATAGATGTATATATATATCTATCTTTGTCTATACTATATAGAAAGAGAATATCATTTTTGATATAACATCTCTTTTGGTGTTACATAACTACCTATGCTGATCTGTGGCATTCTAATAAAGTTTTTTAAAAAGTGACAAAATAACTACATATGCGAACATATTTACTTTTCATAATTCAAAGTTCAGTATAAAAGTGTAGCTAAAATTAAATCTAAAGGCCAAGTTTGATGCGATGATAATATTTTACTAATTTTGCACACGCGCTCCTAAATTATTTTTCAGCAATTCAAGATTAATTTTACTGATGTGACAATAAACACTTATAACGCGATGCTTGATTTTTAAACAAAAATTATATTATTTATTTTATTTCTGCACATCGGTGACTTATAAAGAGATAATAACTTTTGGTATTACATAACTGTCTATCTAAAATGGTGATAAGTGACATTTCAAGATTTTTTTTGACAAGTGGCATAAATAAAAAGCTTAAATGGTGAATAACTATCTTATTGATATATTTGGTTGTTACAAATTAAATTCATTTGATGAAGTGTCACAATAAAAGTGATATTTAAGTTTTTGATAAAATTCATCATGTCCAGTTAAAAATGTAGTTAAATTAAATTCTATCAGTCAAACTTGATATTATAACAATATCATGTTGCTAGTTTCATTTTTGCACATGCATCGCGTGTGTTGTGATGACTAATTTATATTTATATATACTATATATAAAATGAATACCCATTTTGGTGTAACACCTCTTTAGATATTACATAACTACCCACTTAGAAAGTTGACACTTAACATAATTTTCTTAGGGTTAATTACAAAATGTCCCTCGTGGTTTACACGTTTTTGCACTTTACCCCTTGTATTTACAACTTTTACAATAATGTACCTTGAGGTTGACAAAACCATTGCAAATAGCTCCAAAACCGAACGGCCGTTCAATTCAGACGTTAACAGCCCACGTGCACAGCACACCCAGTTTTCGCATGGGTAGATCGGTCATTTCCGATCCCCATGTTCCCTCCAAAACTGTCACTCATTCCTATTTCCCTCCAAAATCACTTTATGCTCTAGTATTTCTCTAGGGGTTTCAAGAGAGGAGAGAAAGATAGAGAGAGAGAGAGACTTCAGGGGAAGAAAGAGATAGATATTTTGAAGAACCCATCACATGGCTTATGTATACTGTCCGTGTGGTCAGAGAGCCGTGACAGAGACTTCGTGGACAGATATAAATCCGGGCTGAATATTTTGGACTTGCAGCAACCAGGTGGGTTTTGTGTTTAACCCTTTTTTCCTTCAATTTCGTGATCTGAATGAACAGTCTCCTTGTTCTCACAGATTGGTAGGTGTGGGTTTTTTGCTTGGCGTGATCCTCCAATTACGATTAACAGGTCAAAGGAGAAATTTTGAAAGATTGTTGCAATTAGTAGTTGGGTGTTGCTTCTATCGATTATGCTTGCATTATTGTCTGATTTTGACGATGAGACAAAGGCCGTGAGCAACATTAGAGGCGAAGATGTGGGCAACCGCTTGTAGAAATTACTAGGAATGTACTGAATTAACATCACCTGTTTCCAAGTTATGGCATGAGGGATTGTACTAAAAAAATCAACATCCCCTGTTTCCAAGCTGTGTACTGAAGCAATGTAATGAAGTTAATTTCAATTTCAATGTTTTTGCATTTATGTTCCCGTACTTTTAATGTTAATGGCAAAAGTGTCCCCCGTACTTTTTACCTACCGAGCAAAAGTGTTTCATGTATTTTGAAATTCTATTCCCTGCCCTTTAAACTAATTGACAAAAGTGTCCCCTGAGGTATACATTTTTAGGACAAATGTCCCCTACACCTTGTTACATGTTGACAACCTATACCTAAATACTGAACTGGACCTATCCTTAAACATTGCATTGTGCTATATTCCAATTGCAATACCGCACCATGCAATTGCATCATCTCAATGGCAGATTCATCACAAGTGCAAAAATATCATCACAAGTGCTAAAATATATCTTTCATGCAAGATTCACAACCAAATCTCATCAGAATTAATCAAATTACATTACATCCAGCATACAGATTCACAACCAATGGTTTTGTCATCAATCTTCCAATTAAATTACATCAAACATAAAAACATTATCATCCTTTCCAATTCCAATTACATCCGACATACAAAAACATGTACTTTGGCACTATCTTCTAGTGTATATATTGGGCTTCCAAAAACCAGCCATCTACCAGTTTATCTACTACCTTCCAAAAACCATCCAACCTACTTATACTTTGAACAAGAACTAACAGTGAGTTCCCTACATTCACAAAACTAGGCTACACTAACATTCTAACACTTTTGCTTTCCCTTGCCATTTGCATCAGCCTTTGTTTGTCCTTCACCTTGACTCTTGCAGCTGCTCTTGATCTTGTGCTTATTTGTCTTCCAATTGGATTTGGGCCTCCCTTGTCTTTTGACTTCTCCTTTCTTTAGCTTGGACCTCACTTGGCTGTCTTCTCTTTCCCTCTGCTCTGGCCACCTTGGCTTTGGCCTGATGTTGGTGGTGGCTCTACCATGCTTGGTATAAGCCATGATGGTCTTTGGGTTGTTGACTGTGGAGTTGGCATTAACCCTGCTGGTATCTGCTCTGTAACAACTGAGCTTTGTGGAGCACCTTGGCTTGTTTGGGATGCAGTTTGTTGTCTTCTAGTCTATGCAAAGACGTTTTTAGTAAATACACATATTTATAAATACAATTCAAATTACATATTTTGAGTTTACAAACTGGTAACTTTTGTATTCTTGG
This sequence comes from Escallonia herrerae, assembly GCA_033070095.1. Taxonomy (NCBI): domain Eukaryota; kingdom Viridiplantae; phylum Streptophyta; class Magnoliopsida; order Escalloniales; family Escalloniaceae; genus Escallonia; species Escallonia herrerae. The sequence goes on along the minus strand of JAVXUP010001418.1, from coordinate 16,470 downwards.
GGCTCTGCCCCCCCTGGTTGCCATATCTCCCTGTTGTGGGGCTCTGCCTTGCTCAGTTGGCATGTCTCCCTGTCAAAGAGGTTGCGATATATTAATCTCAATCATAAACAACAATTAGGCCAACTATATAAAATCAATAATTGCTTACTGAGGAAGTATTCTGTCTGCTGCTCTAACATTTCCTCCTGTTGTGCCCAAGTTGATGGCACATGCTGCATCTAGTTGTTGTTCCTTTCCTTGACATCTTGTCAGTGCCACTTAGCCTTCTATAAGTTGGGGGGGTATAATTAAGGGTAAATTACTTTTAGGCCACATACTTGGACCATTTATTGGGTTAATGATTGGTGCATAGGCCTTCTTGTATGTTTCAATACTATAGCACTCAAGGATGAAATTCTCTACTACTAGGTTCTTGTGCCAAATGCATGCAATGGCATATGGACAGGGAATCCCATTCAAGTCCCATCTCCTACAGGAACAGGTGTATTGCTTGAGATCCATAATGAACTGCTCCCCCATGGACATGCTACTTGAAACCTCAACTCCCTTGAGTGTGATGGTATCCCTTCCCCAGCATACACCTTCAATCTTTCAATTATCCTCTGTATTGCATGACAAATCTCACCATTCCATTCCTCAGCTTGTTCCCTAGAAAACCTCATCCTTGCCATCAAGGTATTTCTTATTGTTTCAGGACAAGTAATGATCAATTTATCCCTTACTTCTTTTATCATTGCATTGAAGCTCTCATAATAATTATTCAAAAGAACATCAAATTTAACATTTGTACTAAAATGTGAAGTAGACCATTATGTAGGTGGCTTATCATCAAGCCAAGCCACTGTACCCCTTATCTGTGCCAGCCATATCTTGCATCCTATATTCCCATCTCACCACATTGGTTGCCTTGGCTGCAGCAAACAAAGCATCTCTCAAAGCAATCCCAATAAACCTTGCTGCCTTGAAGTTTGCATGTAAGTGCATGACACAAACCTGTGCTCAGTACGAGGATACAATGACTCTATGCTCCCAACCAACCGTTTTTGTTTGTCAAACAAAAATGTCCAACTCAAACTGTCTTCTATCTCTAAGTCATCACCCAAAATTTGTACAAACTAACCCCAAGAGTCTCTGTTTTCAGCCTCCACAATAGCATATGCCATTAGGTACATTTGGTTGTTGGGATCAATGCCAACTGCAGTCAAGAGCTGACCACCAGTGGGACCTTTCAAAAAGCAATCTTTACACCTAGCTTTGAACTCTTCCTTCAATGCACCAAGGCAGATATAAATCCTTTAAAACCTGTACTCACCCTCTCCAAGGCCTCCTGGTTCATGTTGTAGATCCATAGTGGTGCCAGGATTACTTCTCCTAAGTTCATCAATGTAAGAGTTCAACTGCCCAAACTGTTCCATTATATTACCCTCAACCACTTACTGTCTTCCTTTTGCTTCTAGAAACTGTCCAAAGTGGCACATATAGTTGGTGACCACTCATCAATGTATTTTTCAAAGTACCAACCTTCATTTAAGGATTTAATTTGAAATCTCTAATGTATCTAGCAGCTAGCCAATTACTGATCATATTTTTATTCTTGTGAACCCTGGTACAGGTGTGCTGGTTACTGTAGTCTTCACAACCAAATCAACCTCATTGTCTCCTTACATCCTAGATACATACACCTGCCATTGACATCCTTCTGAAGCACACTTTGCCCTAACCCTTCTTGATTCTTTTTTGGGGAATACTACTAGTTTTCCTTTCAAAATAGAATGTTGCCTAACAGCTTCCTTGAAAATTTTGTTGTCTTTAAACTCCATACCAACCCTGAATTCAGGCTTTCTCATGTCCGATTTAGGGTTAAATTCCCCAGTTAGTTTCTTGTTCTTGCATTATCAATTTCTCTCTCAGAATCTGATGGTGGATATTCCCGCCACTCATCAGAGTCATACTCTTTCTCTTTAAAATTTGCCACTATGTGTTCCTTACCCTTGCTTCTACTACCCACTCCCTATTCTACTACATTCATGTCAACATTCTTCTCATACAATCTATCATCCTCATTGGCATCATAGTCACTATCAAACAAATCTAAGCAATATGATTCATCATCAGAATCAGTGTCAGAATCACTTCCCCTTTACCCCTCAATACCACCACCATTTGGCCCTTCATTAGCACCAGTTGCACTGCCCCTTGGCCCCTCAGTGGCACTGCCCCTTACTGCCCTAGTTCTTTGGTGTATGTTTTCCCTCCCCTCAGTGTCCATTCTTCCTTACTGCTCTTTTATGTTTCCCTCCCCCTGAGTGCCCATTGTTGCCCTATTGCTCTGGTTCCTGTTTCTCTCCCCCTTAGTGCCCACATTTACTGAGGCTTGTGTACTAACCCCATCATTACCAGCATTGCTTGGACCTTCTAGACTTAGCCTAAACATAGAACCACCTCTCTCCCCTTGTGTATTTGCTGGCCTCTGTTTTCTTAAGCTCCAACACTTTCTCTTACATTGCCTACATCTTCAAATTCTTTAATAACCACAGTAGACCCCATAGTCTTTTTAAGCCCTAACTGAGTCTCAATAGATTCCATCATCTCATTCATTGACAAACTTTCCAAATATATTTCTACTCAGCCATGTGAATTTATGTAGTATTTCAATGCCAAAATGTCTGAGTCTACAATTATCTACACTAATCCACTGTCAAGGCTTAACCTAGGCTTCTTATAGTAATAGTTCATAAATCCTACAGCTCCTACACTCTTTACCATGTTATCAATCTCAATCAAACTTAACATGTCAATGTCACAGTAATCAAAGTAGTCTATTATGCAAGGGGTGTAAACCTTGTGTGGCATGTTCTTAAATTGACCCCCATAGTGCAGTTTTATGGTTATAAGAGAAGAATAAGGATCTAAAAAAACACAAACAAACCAAACATGCACAATCCCAAATTAACTACTGCATAAAACATAAACTAATAAAAATTCAAACCTCAAAAAATATTATTCTATCAATAAACAACACGCACAAACAAACAACAAAACTTTAACAAACAAATTATTTATTAGAACTGTGATTATAAAATAATTTGCACATGTGACAGACTTTAGTTAATTATATACTTAAAACTCAAAACCCTAGTTTAATCAAACAAGGATAAAATACACGTTTCTTGAACTGACCGTAAATGGGTTGTGCGACGTCGCTTTTCTCGGGATTGCCAATCCATTTTCGCTCGTCAATCTCCCATACGCAATTTTCTTCATCCCAAAATTTTGATTTGTAGGTAGTGATCTCGCAGCCGTTCTCTGCTTTCCCGCTTCTATCTATTTCTCTCTCGTCAATCATGCAACGGTTGGGTTTTTTGATTTCATCATAATCGAGGGAACATGGGGATCGAAAATGACCGATCTACCCATGTGAAAATCGGGTGTGCTGTGCACGTAGACTGTTAACGACTGAATTTGAAGGTCCATTCAATTTTGGAGCTAGTTGTAATAATTTTGTCAACCTCAAGGGATATTATTGCAAAAAATTGTAAATACAAGGACAAAGTGCAAAAATGTGTAAACCACAAGGGACAGTTTTGTAATTAACCTTTTTTTAATTTAACATACTTTTTTTTAATTTACACAAAAGATAATATTTAAATGCTAAATAACTACACACGAGGTGATGTTTGGTTTCTAAAATTTAAAAAATATTTTAAAAAATATTGTCAAAATACATCCAAAATATGTAGTAAAAAATAAAAAATCATGGTTGATGTTACGAAAATCATAATATATATATATATATATATATATCATATTTTAACTTTATTTTTGCACCATTTTATCAAATGTGATACGAAACACTTATACGCAATGCTTACCTTTTTCACAAACTTAGTTTCATTTTGCACGTGCATCATGTGCCACAGTGATTATATGTAGAGGTCATGTTTGGTTTTTAAAATTTAAAAATCATTTAAAAAAATGTAATTGAAATATGTAGTCAAAACAAAAAATCATGGTTGATATTATCAAGCATGATATATTATATTTTAATTTTTGTTGCACGTATTTTATCAAATGTGATAATAAAATATATTTACAAATATTTATTTATTTTACAAACTTAATTTAATTTTGCACGCGCATCTCCATGGTTACTATGGATAGTAATAATGATTTGTCGTTAATAGGGAAGTGTGCATGGTTGTGACGCAAAGATATTTTCGTGCGCTGACACGGCGATCACTCATTGGTCCTTAAACCCCCCGAGACGTGGCTCCACCAAACACACTTCCATTGCTGCCATGTGCGGTACATTAACGGTCTCATTCAACTCTTTTTCACCCTTCCCTTTTATTCTTCCGTTAAAACCCTATCCCTAAATTAACTTAACTTAAATTAGATTCAAGCCAAAAACCAAAAAAGTAATTTTAATTTTAGGCCTCTCCGATCTGTTCTAACGACAATCAGTAGAGAGAGAAAGGATAAGGATCTTTCTTTTTTCCCTCTCCTCCCCAGGTACTTTATTTTGATTACAGGGTTTTTTCAGGAATTTCGGGTTGGGTTTATAAGGGTTTGTTTTGTTCGATCTAGGGATTTGCCAATCTCGAAGAATTATATGACTTTCGTAATTATGTCATATTTTGGTAATCTTAGGTAGGATTACGTTGTTCATGTTTTTCTTTTTTTGAAAAGTGATGATTTCTTGAAATGCAAAATTTAATGTTGTGGTAATGTTTGGTGAGATCATAATTTCTTTAGTAATTCAACATTGTGACAATCTTGAAAAGACTATATTTTTGTCGGCACAAAGGAATATTATAATCTTCTTTAAAAGATTGCAATTTCTTATTTGGGTTGTTTTCTGTGATTTATTTGTAGCATATTTTAGTCTGTCTCATATTTGGTGGAAGAGCAAAGCATTGTAGGGGTTTAAGTTTTGCCATTAGTGACAATGAAGAACAGTGAGCGTGTCGCCAATATTGCTCTAGCAGGTTTGTTTCTCCTGCCCCATTTGCTGATAAATCGTCCATGATTTGAATAATTTAGTTTACCTTTTTGTACTTGATTAGGTTTTTATCTTTTTGTAACAGATTCTTTTGCTTGATTACCCTTAACTTTTTCAACTTTTTTCCCCATGACTGTCTTCCCTTGATCCTTGAAAGTATCAAGAAATTTCTTTCGAGGTGGTATGATCTTCCAAATATATTTTGAACTTTCAATCGAAGGATGATGCAAGGTGCAGCCTTATTTATAGAGTTTGGTGAGATTTTTTTTTTTTGTTTGGGATTTCTGTCTATTATTAGACACGTATGTTCACGTGATGTTTAGTCAAGTAACTCCTTTGATGTGGTGTGATGTTCTTAAAACAGCCTTGGATGTAGTGTGCAAAACGGCTAGAAAGCCTATGCGGGTCTCATTGATGCATCAATGGCCTCAAGGGGCAGACTGAAGTAGTGTGCATAAGAAATTGCAATTGAAATACAGGTATCACTAGAAATTCTAGTGATGGTGGGAGATAAAAGTTCAAATAAGCAGGGTTTAACGATAGGGAGGAGACTGAAGTTCGTGGTTGAGTATCAATGAAGCACTTTGTCATTTCTTTCTAGTCAGTTAAAGGATATCCTTTTTGTACATTTGGGTAAAGTCATCGTCTTCATAGAGGTGTGTTCATTATGTTAAGCTGACTTTCTTACATGGGAAAGCCTTTTGGTATTGGCGGTGTGCAGAATCTACAAGAAATGACTGTACCACCAGGATGTATTGCATGTTCAAGAGATTAAGAAATCACCTGTTCTTGACTTTCAGGCTAGACGTTTTCTCGAGATTTATGAAATGTTTAGAACTTCCTTGATTTTTGAAGGAGTTAAGGCAAAGGTCCAGATCAGTGTTAATTTAAGATCAATTCAAGTTGAATGGACTAGAATTTATTTGAGATTGGAAGGCGAGAATGGAGGGTTATCTATACTATATATAAAGGGAAAACATGGTTTGATGTAATACCTTTTTGGTGTTACATAACTACATATGTAGAACGGTGACAAGTGATATTCTATAGTTTTTTCTTGAAAAATTCACAAAACAAAAGTTTAAAAAGTGAATAACTACTTTTAGTTTTTATAATTTACAATTCATTTTACCAAATGCGATAATAATTATTTATACATGAAGATTTTATCTTACTAATTTTATTTTTACACACGCATCGCGTGTGTCACAACGAATTGTTATAGTAATGCCAAAACTATAATAAATAAGAAGTGTCATGGTCCGCATGTTTACGTTCCGTAGGGGAATGATCGTGAGTCTTTCATGATTATCGCAAGTAACCATGCTATGAAGCACGGAGACGGGTGCAGATTCGCCTACGGTATTTTCAAAAAAAGTAGGTTACGTGTGTGGCTAGGATAGGGCTGATTTTTTATAATTTTTAATAACTAATATTTGCTTTTGAATATATATGTTTAATGAACTCTTGAACAAATGTATGAGTCATTTTGTCATCTACTAATGTAAGAACTAATCCGGAGTAAACAACTGTACACGTGGATTGCCAAAGGCCACATATGACAAAGCCCCACAAAAACATGGAGTTGTTCCATGAAGACAGAAAGTCAATGAACAACAGGATAAGAAGTCTCCAACGCAAGTATGAAAATTAGCCCCCCCCCCCCCCAAAAAAAAAAAAAGGTCTGGTGAAGGAGGATAGAGAGTCAGAGAAGTTGAGATATGAACTGCAAATTTGTTGCGTGTTGTCGCCTGTTCACCGTCGTCAGAGTTCTTCGTCGTCTTCTTCCTCCCTCTACTCGCATTCTCTTTGGTTTTTTGGGTTATCCCAAAAGATAGGAGAAGTTTGATTGATGGCCATCGACGGTGCTACCTCTGATTGGTGGCTGCTAGTGGTCGCCGGTTGGTCACTAGGTATGAAGCACAGATACGGGTACGGGTGCAGATATGCAGATACAACATTTTAAAAAAAAAACAGAATACAGGTGCGGCTAGGATACGACAAATTTTTTTATAATTTATTTAAAATAATTATTTACTTTTAATAATATTGAATAATTGATATTTGTTTTTAAAATATATATGCTTAATGAGCTCTTACACAAACATAAAAAAAATTACGAGTCATTTAGTCATCTACTCATATATAGGAACTAACTTGTATAGAACTAATCCAAAAGAATAGTAGAATATACAGCTGCACCACACACGCGTGGACTATCAAAGGCCAAGTGCAAAGCCCCACAGTTATAGAGTCAGAGAATTCTCTTTTGCTTTTTGTTTAAAAGTCAGATAAGTCTCTGGTTAAGAAAGAGAGATACTCAGAGAAGCAGTCGTTGGCGCCGTCTTCACCATCGCCGGAGTTCTTCTTTTTTTTTTTGGATTATGCCGAAAAGGTAGGAGCAGTCTAATAGCCATTGGCGGCGCTGTCTCCGGTCGGCGGCTTGTGCTTCCCCTTCTCTCTCCTTTCAAACTCTTCGTCGGTGGTTTCGGATGGTCGCCGGAGTCTCCGATGATTGCGGGTGGTCAGTCGTGGCTACTTCGCCACTGCTGCCGCCGCTCTCTCTCTTAGAGACTCTCTTTCCCCTGTTTTAAAGATACGTTGATTTAGGTTTTTAAATAAACATTTCATTATTTATTATTTGACCCCCGAAAACTTAATTTTTATGTTTCGACCCCTGAAAAATCTTTTAAAAATAATGTTTTCATCTCATAATCATGTGATATGCACCCAATCCGTATCGGAGCTGCACCTGAGCCGCGCCCAGTATTTAGAAAATGTAAAAAATAAATTGTAAATATTGGACACTCACCCGACACGCACCCGTGCCGCACGCGATGCGCACCCGATGTCGGTGCTTTACCCCTAGTGCCACACCTGTGCTACATAGGTCGCCAAAGTCCAGAGGCCACGGGCACTCAGTTGTGGCTACTTCGCCGCCGCCGCCGCTGCCGCTTCTCTCTCAGTGTCTCCTGTCTTCAAAGATCTGTCAATTTAGGGTTTTTAAGTAAATGTTTCATTATTTTTTATTTGACCCCCCCAAAGTCATTTTTTATGTTTTTATCTCTGAAAATTCTTTTGAAATTTAAATTTTCAGCCATCAGTATCCAATCCGCACCCGAGCGGGACCCAAAATTTAGAAAATTAAAAAAATAAGTTGTAAATATTGGACACGCACCCACGCCGCACCCGATGCACACCTAGTGCCGGTGCTCAGGCAAAGTGCCGCACCTGTGCTACATAGTAACCATGTCATGAGCCCCATCCCTTATAGAAGGTAACACATTCTCTGGAAGCATACTGATACTAGCGTTACATAAACCATGCCCAAGCATACTGATGACCTTAGACGAATAGTGATATTAGATTATGGTCTCGAGAGAGTACTCACATTGGTCTTGTCAAGATTTTCATATGCGCTTGCCCACAACACCTGACGCCACCGCGCTTCGTACTCGTTGCACTAATGTGTCCTTTGTCGTGCACATGGTGTCTTTGTGCACTAGACATATACCAATGCGCACCAACAACGTGTCTGGATGCGCTTAATGTGCCGGCGCAGCGATGTGCTAGGGTGCCCAATGTCATGCCTGTCGTGCAAGGCAACGTGCCCACAACCTTGCTTCACTCGTCTTAATGTGGCCATCATCAAGAACAACTTAGCACCATGCCAACTATGGCACTTGCCGACTCGTTCATTATACTACATGCTGTCACCAATGCCGAACCCAGGAAAATGCTCACCTTGGCACATGATGTGCAAGCACACCATTAACCCAATCTACCATAATATGCATGCCCAATATGAATTTAGAGTAGTCCGGGGCATAGGGGTGCGTATATATAGCATCTGACCCAAAGATAAGGCACACCTCAGTTGGTGTCCACTGAGAATGTCTTTCTTAAGTGGAAGCTCTCAAGCATGTCTTCGATGCTCTTAAGCTTACCCAAGTTCCCTCAGGTCGCTCACTTGAATCCCCTTGGTTGCCCATGCACTATCATGCTCTCCCTTGTAGTACCCTTGAGAAACAAATCCGAAGTGACCCTAGTAGATACACCTTAGCCTGAGGAGTCGTATGACACTAATAACATAGGAATTGCATGCATTAACGTATTGTGTACTCTTAGTGATCCACACTAGGATTCCCGTTTTATGTCTGCGTTACCGGGCACTCTCTCCTCTTCTCACAAACCATTGAGGCTTTGTTGCAAGTCACAGTTGATTGGCCTATGGCAAAGCACCCGGTGACAGAAGCTGTCAGTTTCATTGCTATGAAAAAGAAAGCCTCAAGGGTGTCATATTCTGGGAGCCAGTACTATGTGATTGAAGGAAATCTGCCTCTGTATGACTTTTTCTACATACCCTGATTGAAGATTTTTTAATTTAACCCACTATAAACTTTCTACCGACGTTGTTTTAACTTCGTAATTTGTTATATTTTGCCATATCTTGTAAATCATGAGTGGTATAACAATGGAGATTATACGCTAGTATTGAAGAAAAATAAAAATGTAGTATGGTTTCTTATTGGACACACTGTTGATGATCTGGAGTCTGGAAGTGAAGAAAGATGCTTCAAGGCTTTTTATTAGGAGAAGCAATACAGCAATTATTTGGTCACTCTAAAAGAAAAATATTGATAGAACATATAGTATCCTTGACTTCCTAATAATTAGAATTTAGTAACAATTGTTCTCTGGAGGAAAGAAATGCCTTTTTTAACAAAAAAAAACTTTTTTGTACAACAAAGGTTCCTCAATTAGTTATTACAGGGGATCAGTGGTTCCTTTTACTACATAGACATCTGAACATCACTCTTTGGAATACGGAAAATTTGTGGACTATTTTTGGCTTCAGTGTCTTCGAGAGCTAGAGAGATTCATTTATGAACTGCTTTGGAAGAAGTAACTTCAAGTAAACACATGAACTCTAAATAATTGAAACTTTCCATCTGTTAAAGTCCCTAGAAGTTATATTAAGCCGGCTTATGCTGGAGAATAGGTATGAAGTATATAAAACTTAAGTATGATCACATTTAGTTGATATCTGATTATAATTAAGGAAAATATTAACATTTAACCTCTGCGCTTATTCTGACTAAAATGGTACCTGCGATTCATTATCAGATAGAAGACAATAAGGAACTTGAGATACAAGTATAGATCCGCAAAGTAGTCCAAAATTTACAGTAAGAATCTAAGCTAAACAGACAAGTACCGTTGCCTGTTCCCATACAATAGTCAGGAATTCTTACCGCTCTCGTGGCCCGCACCGAAACAGTATCTATGTAATGCTTGAGACAGGGGGGTGATTGAATTTATGGGCAGGCAAGAGACCCTGGCGAACTGAAACAGATTACCATCCGGAACAGAGTGAGGACTAGAACCACTTCTGCATCATTTCGAAAATCTTATGCATGGTTTTGTTCCTAGCTAGATGGTGGTTATTGTTATTGTTACTACCATTCCTCTTATTCGCATGAGTAACCATATTTTTGTTGCTATTATGTTATAACTATTTTCTTGCCATAATCCTTAATCAGTTTTATAGCTGCTACTACTGCTGCTGTTGTTATGATGCCGTCTAGTCGGGCTAAGATATATGCAAGCTGAATTATCTGTTATGAACATTTTTCCTTTTAGTTTTCGTAAGAAATAGTGTCTTCCTTGGTGAGGTCAAGCCTCATTATTTATTATGGACACTTCTTTTTGGAAAGGTCTTTTTGAGTGTACACTTGAGGATATAGGTTCTTTTGTTTGGTGAAAACCTCTTTACATGCTGATACTTCTTCTCTAGGGCGAGTGGTCATTCATTGGCTGGCCTGTTACAGTACGCATTTTTTCCAGAAAATATTTTCTTCCACTGGGTCTGTATGCGTTCAGCCGTTGTTGTTTCTTATTTTTTGGTTGCTTGGCTAACACTTTTGGCCAGTTATATGAGCATTGGCTATTATTTGAGCCTTCTTCACGTTTTGATTTGTTATTCTTGTCCATCTTTTTCTTGGCCCCTTCAGCGTGGTTGTGCGTTTCCTTTCTGCGATTTTGTAATCCTTAATATCTTCTGAGTCCATTGTGGTTGACTATCTTTGACTTTATTGTGATCCTTTGTGGAATAAATTATCATCTTGTGCTTCTCTTCTAGTGCAACTTAAGGAAAAGTTAAACATGCAAGCCTTAAGCCCCCATTGCAAAGTAACACTACTATAGAAGGACCAACTTTAGCTCTCTTAAAGTTTGTGTTGGCATTTTTTTCTCCAGTTTTTCTAAGCATTTGTATTCAGAATTCACAGACAATGTATTTGTTACAGGTTTATCTTTGGCACCACTAGTTGTGAAGGTAGACCCAAATTTAAACGTGATTTTGACTGCGTGCCTCACTGTTTTTGTGGGCTGTTACCGTTCTGTCAAGCCAACTCCACCATCTGTAAGTGTTGCAGCCAACTTTTCCTGTATTCTTTGTTTCTTCCTCTTTATGGGAGTTGACCTTGCCCAAACCCAAATGTTAATATGTTGAATTTTGCAGGAGACAATGTCTAATGAACATGCTATGCGCTTCCCCTTGGTTGGAAGTGCGATGCTGTTGTCTTTATTCTTGCTTTTTAAGTTCCTATCAAAAGACTTGGTGAACGCTGTGTTAACATGCTACTTCTTCGTACTTGGGATCGTCGCTTTTTCGTATGTTTTTTTCTGTATGGATCATTACTATGCTTCATAATTGCAAGTTATTGAAATCCCACGTGATGTTAAACTTCAGTTCTCACTTATCTCACTTCTCATTATAGGGCAACACTGTTACCTGCAATCAGACGTTTTTTACCGAAGCATTGGAATGACGATCTTATAATATGGCATTTTCCCTATTTTCGCTGTATGCCTTCTGTTTCACCTTTTCTTTGGAAATGTTTAGTGTGTGTTCTTCGTGCTACTTTTGAGATGGAGATTGAGATTTGTTCCTTCATGTGTTCAATTATTTCCCTTTGAGGGCTAGTTGATGCCAATGTAAAATATATATACTGTCTATGTATATGGCAGTAGCGCCGCAGTTTCATTTTTCTTTTGGAGAGTTTATACATATTGTTCAGTCTGTTATGGATGAGACATTTATGATTGTGGTATGGCCAACCATTCGCTATTATGTTGGAAAAGAAGAAGTCAGAAGAATAATCTTTTTCTTGACTGTTTCTTAAACAGCTCTGGAGGTTGAGTTCACAAAGTCTCAGATTGTTGCATCAATTCCTGGAACCTTTTTCTGTGCATGGTATGCTGCACAGAAGCATTGGCTGGCGAACAATGTATTGGGCCTTGCCTTCTGCATTCAGGTTTGACCTCACTGCTTAGCATCAATGTGCTCCATTGTTTTTGCTGCACAAAAGTGGTTCTATTTGTTTTCTCCCAACATTTGGGACACTACAGATAATAAAGCTTAACTTGTATAACGATGGTGCTTGTTATTTACTAACATATATATTGAGCTCACTTTTTCTTGGTAAAAAATGAATGGGTGGCTTTTCATATCACTTGTTGGGAGAGGCTATTTCCACCCCCTACTATCCTATTTTTCGCTAAAAGATCAAGATTTGTCATTAAAATTCATTTTTGGCAACAAAAAGGGGTGGAAAAGCATATAAGGGGGTGGAAATAGCATTTCCCTTGTTATTTGTAACATTTGTGTTTTTCCTTTTTTGCGAGAAAAGTGCTTTGTGCTAGTCATAAGTTGTAAGTTAGCTATAATAATTGTTAGTTTCTTATGGGTCCTGTAATAGATCTTATAGATAGTGCAGAGAGCACAAAAGTTCACAGCTAATAGATTTTTCTGAATTTGGAAGTAGTCGCAGAACTTTCCTTTTTAGTGGCTTGATTATTGAGAATATGAGATGCAATTCTGCTGAACAAGTCTTTATGCTACTTTGATTACTATGAGATGAAATAATTATTACCGGTTTTTTGATGTATGTTAATCTCCACATTTATAGAAAAAGATTATTTTGAAGGAGTTTGTTCTTTTCTGATCCATGTCTTTTTTATTCTGTCTGAAACTAGGATTGTTAAGGGATTACTAATTGGCTTTTGCTTTCCACCATAATGTTGTAGGGAATCGAGATGCTTTCGCTTGGGTCATTTAAGACTGGTGCCATTCTCTTGGTAAGCAGGAAATTGGAACCCCACTCCCAACACTTGGGGGCCCAAAAAAAGTAAAATTAGAAAAAAGATTACTTTGTTTCCAACTAATGTTAGGTCGTGCTTCATTGTCTTCTTTTCTTTTGTGTATTCTTTCAGGTTTAATGCAACTTGCAGCATTTCTCAATTGTTAAAGAAATCCTGGTGAAATTCATACATGTGCTGATTTTGTTTTTTCTGGTGTTGTTCATGTTAAACTACAGGCCGGACTCTTTGTATATGACATTTTCTGGGTCTTTTTTACCCCAGTTATGGTCAGTGTAGCTAAATCTTTTGATGCTCCAATAAAGGTTTGTAAGTGAGGTCAATCGAATTATATGTAACTTGTATCAGTATGTTTTTGGGTTTATATTCTAGTCTAAATGATTTTTTCATCCATCTGCAGCTTTTATTCCCAACAGCAGATTCTGCACGGCCATTTTCAATGCTTGGACTTGGTGACATAGTAATACCAGGTATGTTCTGTTAGTTCATGAAACTGCTACCCTGGTTATTGTCAGAGTGCGTATTGAATTAGATGGACTTGGCTGAACTTCTCTTGAACCTGACTTGGCTTCTTTTTCTCTTTATTGGAGGATTACATATAGTGCGCGAGTATTAAGTAGTGTCATGCCCAAAACACAGTTCAAGAGATGTGCACGAAGGGTCTTCTGTTGAACAGACTTGGACACTGAGCAAAGCCAGTTGGTGTTGTATATGCTAATACTACGGAGGGGAGCAGGTGTGAATACGGGTAGATGTGGTTGCCGCTAAGCTGAGAAGTAATTTTTAGTAGGAGTTGGGTGTGCCAGGGATATGGCAAATCTTACGAATGAATGATTTTTTTTTTTGAATAAATCACATAAACATTATATGCTTCCAATCAGATTGGTAGTAGGGCGCCATTTTCTTTTCTTGACAAAAATGATGCTTATTAGTAACTTTTGGTATCGTAGTATGTACACTCTCACCCTTTGTTTTACGCACGTGTTTGGCACATGCGAATCACTTTGCAACTGAATGTGCATTTACAATGGCTTTAAGTGTTGTACTTGGTGTTGCGCGGGCTCAATTGCAATTTTGTCATCAACCCTTAAAAATTTCGAACCTGAGGTTAAATTGACCGAGAAATGTTGATGTAGGGTTCTAACGGCTGTACAGTTATTTTAGGAGGCTATGCATTCATGTTTTTCAAATCTCTCTCTTTGTGTGTATGGGTTTGTTCATGTGTCTCTGCTTAACCGATGTTAGATTCACATTAATGGCAATATTGAGAAGATGTTTTCAGCCCAAAAAAAATAAAGTTGGACTAGGTTAGGCCTTTTTTGGTTCTTTATCCATAATATTGAGGTAATAGAGGTTATATGAGGGTGGGGTTGGGGATACCATGCATGATTTTGTTGAAAACTTTTGTCTGTGTTCTGATTATTTTTACCCCTTACTCTTCAGGAATTTTTGTAGCATTGGCGTTGCGATTTGACGTTTCCAGAGGAAAAGAGAGCCAATATTTCAAAAGTGCCTTTCTAGGATACACCGTTGGTTTGGTCCTCACGATTATTGTCATGAATTGGTTTCAAGCTGCACAGGCGAGTTACCATGATTGTTATATATTTGATTTGTATGCCAGCTTTGTTCACTGGTCATCTGGTTTATGACATTTCCCTTTTCAGCCTGCACTCCTATATATTGTACCCTCCGTAATTGGATTTCTTGCTGCTCATTGTATATGGAATGGGGAAGTCAAACCAGTATGTCTCTGATCCTTCTGATTTTTAATAATGACTGCTTTAACCAATTTTTGACTTTTTAGGAGCTTATATCAGCGCATGTTAGTGTTATAGATACATGTGGGGGCCAAAAATTGCCATTCTATGTTATTGTGTCTTTATAGTGTCATATTAATTAGTAGTCGTGCAAAATTGAAATTATAATTGAAAGCAAACAAGGTCTCAAGTTGGTCAGAAGTTCAAGACTACACCCTTTCAAATGAAGTGATTGATTTTGAGTGAGACTATCTAAACACCCTTGACCTTTTACTGTCGGTAAAGCTAAAATGTTGTTCGTCTACATGCTTTCGGCAACGACTACACATGTGGAGTAGTGTGTAAACAGTCTGGACTTTGGTTTTAACTGCTGTAAATAAAAGAATTAATTTGCAGTAAGTAATAATTGATGTTAAAGGAAATGAAGATCCCGAAAATCTTGGCCATCCTATCCTATCCTACCTGTTTAAAAGGCTCGCTAATCTCAAGTTGATAAATCCCTAAAAATGTTTAATCAGCCAAGATAATTAAACCTTTCTGTCAAAGTCATGCTGCTAATCTGATTAGTGCCCAGAAACATTGTTCGTAACTAAAAGTGAATACGAGATACACACAATTGTGTTATTGTAATAAAGAATCAAATACAGTTGATCATCATGTTTGGTATATATTTGATTAGTAATGTCGTGATGGTGCTCACATCTTATACTGCAAAGTTGTGATAATATATAAGAGTGCAATACCAGAAAGTTATTATTATCCTTGAGCTTGGTAGCAAACATAGGCATACAGTAGAACAAAGTAAATTAAACTAAGGTAAATCGCACCTGCACTCCCTCAGTTTTGGGCTTACTGCACTTGTCACCCGTCCTATATGGGAGACTACACTGACACCCTGTGCTGTAAGTTTTTGGTGGATGGATCAAATTTGCCACCCCTGCCATATTGATCGGGAACTGGAAATTTTTTTTTTTTTTATTGTAAAACTGCATTCATGCCCCCCCCCCCCCCCCCCCCCCCCTTTCCCTCCCTTCTCTTCTCTTATGCCAATACCAAATCAAAACCAAAACCCAGATCCATTTCTTCATATTGAAAGTCAGATATGAGTTTTCTTTTCAAACTCCTATTCGGATTTTTGTTAGATGTGCTTGTTATGGTGGTGGGTTGTGGTGATGCTGAATTATTGTCTGGGGTGGGTAAGATTTGCTGGTTCCAGTTTGTGATGGCCAGTGGTGCTGAATCTGGTGTTCTTATTAGCCAATCGAGGGTTTTTATAGTTGAAATACGATTTTTGTGAAGAATTGATTCTACTTGGGTTTTAAATTTGGGTAGGTAAGACATGATGAACTGATTCTGGGGCCTTTTTTTTGGCCAATTGGGTTTTTAATTTTAGAAATTCCAATTCTGGGAGGGAAGACATGACAAACTGATTCTGGGTCTTTTTTCATCTAGGTGTATATATATTCAAAATTAGAAGATAGAGATTAGGGTTCTTGCCTTTTACTGTCTGTCTCAGAAGGGGTATTTGCAAACTCCAAATCTTTTGGA